>APFE030696615.1:33832-58479 GCA_000404065.3 Pinus taeda | reverse complement strand
AAACCAGACTTTTGACTAAGGCTTAGCCTCCTTAGCCTGAGAGGGCTCTCTCAAAGGGTTATTGATTTTGATTAATGTT
Source organism: Pinus taeda (assembly GCA_000404065.3). Classification (NCBI taxonomy): domain Eukaryota; kingdom Viridiplantae; phylum Streptophyta; class Pinopsida; order Pinales; family Pinaceae; genus Pinus; species Pinus taeda. The sequence continues at coordinate 58,400 of APFE030696615.1, read as the reverse complement.
TTGAATAGATGGCTAACTCTATGGTTTGTAATTGTATATGTTTATAGGTTGAAAGATGAAGGCTGGCTACCATTGGGCTATGGAGTCAAAGTATGTTTCAGTACCACAACAAGATCAGCTTAACATGAAGTCATGGCATTCAACATTTGAATATTGAGAACACAACATACATATGGAACCACAGCTCATAAGTGCACACAAGAAGTCAGAGCACAATCAGTGAATTCTGAGTGATTGTACACCTATGCAACTGTAAACAAACTAAGGAAAGGACAACACACATTCTGAATATAAGAAATCCTTCATGAATCCTGAGTAGTGAAGCCAAAGCATTCTACCTAGCATGGAAGTCAAGCCATTATAGAGTTTGAGTGTAGAAATGACAATACAAAACAGTGAAACATAGTAAGTTTATCTATGAAGGAAGTCAGAACATCAGTGATGAATTCTGAGTATCATAAGTAAACACCACTGCAATGTAAGTATTGGAAAATGCCATCATAACAAGAACATACAAGAGCTCTTCATGAATCTTGAGTTGTCTAAGTAGAAATCTGCATTAGGTTAAAAATATACACAGTCTGCACATAGAGCAGCAGCTGAGCCAAAAAGTCTCCAACCCTTTGCTAATTCGACCTCATGCTCTATATAAAGCATTTACAAATAGGATTCCATCATCCCTCATCAAGAGAAATCGAATTTGCCATCAGTGACACCTATTCTAACCATAAAACAAACCATTAATTAGAACTAGCTGTTAACTAGGAGTGCTAGTGACCTAATACAACTAGGAGTGTAACTCCTTATTATGATTCAACAACCTTATCTAAGCATTTAAAGAATTCTTTGACACCTAAAACTCCATGAAGTCGAATTTGATGAAGCCTCCCACGTGGTCACCCAACTGCTGATGACAAACCCTAGAAATTAGGGAACATGTTTCCCTATTTTTTAGGTTTATATCCTTGAACATTGCAGAGCCTTTATCTCTTCATCCATGACACATTTTAAAAAAATGAAGGAGGTTTTTGTAGCCCATGTTGTCTAGAAAACAAACCTCTCCTGGTTTTTTAAAACATTCCTCCAGATGTTCAGAATCTGTCCTTGAAAAACACGTGGCAAACAGGAAAAAATCTGTTTTCTGAAAGTAGGGTCTCAATGAAAGTTTAGTATCTTCCAACTGAAAACACTTATGAAGAAATTGAGATAGGTTATTGTAGTAGGAGAGTTGATGAAGATAAACCGCCTTCAGAATTCCAAAATACCCTTTCATCTGACCAAAAACGGATCTTGAAAAAGACTGCTAAAACTAGAAGACAAAGCTTGACTTTCAGCAGTTTCGGAGCGCAAGTTTAACCATTAATGCCTCCCACCTCAGAATGAATTTGAAGAAAATAAAAGAGGTTTTTGTAGTGCAGAATGTTAGGAATAAAAGCCTCTTTCAGTTTGCAAAATTAAGTTCTCAGATGCTCAGGAAAGCGTTTAGAAATTGACTAGTAAAAGCAGAAAACAGAGTTTTTCTGCTAAAACAGGCTGCTACAGGGGTTTCGTAGCGCGCTACGAAAACTCCTAGTTCAGTGATTTCGAAGCTAGTTTGAAATTTTCTCCAAAGTAATGTGAGATATGACTTCAAAACTCATGGTGAGGCTTCTAGGACATGGAATGAGGCTGTCAGACTTTGATGGAAAAGAGATATGACCTTGAAACACTTCTAACCTTATGACCTAACTCTTAAAGCATAAAATGACCTAGAGACCCTTTAACACCATGAATAAAAGAAGGGTTTGTAAATGAGAATGACACTAATTGTGATGAGCTGACTCAAAACTTATAAGACTATGATTAGAAACAAGGCAACTTACCAAAGCTTAGAGACAAAGATTTTAGGGTGATAACAAGTTCAATGCTTCTAACTATTTTCAAAGTTGTGCTCTCCATTATCTACCCATCTATAAACTTGGAGGTATAAGGGTTGAAATTGCTTGTTGCTATACTTTTATCTCTTTTATGCCACTAATAAAAAGAAGGCCTCCCCACTATTGAGCAGGTCCCAGAGACGTAGTCCAAATTGGACAAACTCCGTAATCAAATCATTGTGTCATGTTTTTTGTGTTCCTCTGATTATTTCTACATTGTTTATGTGATTTTAAGTTCCATTGTCAATTAACTCTATTATATGTAATTTCGATGCATCTGTAAGTAAAAGATCTTGGATCAATAGGCCATGTGTTTTTCCTTTCAGAGATCCACCTCACTCAGCTTTGAATCCATCTGGTAATCAAGCTCCACTAAAACATGAGAACCCACCATCTCAAGGTTAACCGAAAATGGCAAGGCAAGCGTGAAGAACGCTATCACACCTAGAAAAACCCATGGCAATGACATCAAGAGAACTAAGAACACACATGTATAACCATGCATGCCAGATCTAGCAAGGAAATTGCACATGCAAATCGATACTTGCAAGTGAACCCGTTGTAGCTGCTTGATCTTGCTCTTCCTTACTTGATATTTGCTTCCTCTTTGCCCTCTTTTCCTTTCTTGATCCAATGATGAAGTGCTCCAAGAAATCCATAAGTGTCCAAGAGTATGTGTGAGAGATAATAGAGAGAGAAATAGAAAACTGAACTAACTGAAGGTACCAACTGATCCTCATAATCCTTTTTATTAATGTGGCCTCTATTTTCTTCCCTTTTCCATTATTTTCCATCATTTTCCTCCTCACATGCAACCTGTGACCTTTCACCTTCCTTTCTCGTAATTTCCATTATTTTCATAAATAGAATGCCATTTATCCTTTCCAAATCATTTTCCATTTCCTTTGCCAATTTCCTTAGCCATAATAAACCAAATGAACACCCACACTGGGATGTTTTTCCCAACATTCAACTTGGAATAAGTGTCCCATAACCATGGTTATTATTTTTCCTTTATTAACTTTTATTATATGGAATTTTCACCAGGGCTGTTACATTTGTTTTCTCCTATACTAAAATATTTGAACTATTTCAGTTGTTTTATTGCTTAATTTATGAAGATTTTCAGAATTGTCAATATTTGGTCAATGTGTTTCGAACTAGCCAGTGTGGTTCATCTTCACGACAAGATGAAGAGATAGATCTCAGAAGGAGGTTAAATAGGAAGATAGGTCATCCTAACGACTAGAGAAAAATGGCTAAATTTAACCAGGGAGGGAAAATAATAATGTTTATTAATTAAATTATTTATATATTAATTATAATTTTAGTAAATAACTTATTATTTATTAAATTAATTAATTTATTCAATCATTCCCTTATTTAATTCTATTGTTCTTATTTATTGTTATTATGGAGTTAAAAAAAATAAAAAAATTGAGGAATGATTTTTTTGAGATAATAATAGTAATAACAATAAAGAATGATAATAGAAATAATGATACTAATAATGAAAACCTAAATAAAATTACTAATAAGAATTAATAAATAAATAAACAGAGAGGCTAATCCTTTCTAATTAATAAAGGGAAGAAAAAAGGGAATAGAACATAAAAATGAAAAAGCCCAGACAAAGAGGAGAAAGACTAGGAGGAGAGGGCAGGAATCTAATAGCTACTAATTTTCCAGCTGTCATCCCTATTAATATTAGGGATTAAGAATGTGTTGCACTGATTGCAATGTCCGTCGCATCTTTAGGGAATATTACGCTGGAAGTTAGACGAACATCTCTTGTGTGTGTATGTTTCTACTAGAGTGGTACTATTATCTCTCTCTTAGAGGCTCACCTTATTTTCCCCTCCACAGTAGAAGAACCTTGACACACCTACAACCAAACGCTCACCAGACACACTTTCTTGCTTTTCGAAGGCACACATGCATTCCTTTCTCTTGCTGACAACTAAAGCCAAGGCAAACCGATAAGAATATATGGAAATTGGGTTGATCCTCCTGATGGGGCTCCTATTCCAAATAGTGTGATCTCTAATTGGGACTTCACATCAGGGAGACCCCCTTGGTTGACGGATTTAGAGGACCGTCAACACATTCTTAGTGCATATTAACCATGTAAAAGGGAATTTTACTTCTGAAAAAGGATAAACTATAAAGTATTTTCCAAAGAACACTTTCTTACATAGAATTAATTTATCATAAAATTTAATCACGATGATGGATGTTGTATAGGTTTCAAACTTGTCTGCAATCTTTGAAATGATAATTCTCTCTTTTAAGAGATATATAAACAAGATATAAGAAATGAAACATGTTGTAAATTATTATGAACAAATAAACAACTAGAAAACCAGATTTACAAATGATTATTTGCATATTTATAGAAAAATTGAATTTTCATGAAAAATATTCTTTCAAAATCTATCCATTCACTGGAATATTTTCTTCAACCCCTTCAAGGGTTTGCAATATAAATTTGGATGGATCGATTTACTTGGAAATTGGAAATGGACCAAGCTAGAGTTAATGAAATTTGGTGTGTCTACCCTTATCTTCATGTACTTTGTCCCATTTCAAAACCAATTCATCAAGATTAAAATATTTATCACGTACTAAACTACTATCAAATCATTGATTGATGACATTTTTGTGATTGTTATAAGCTTGTCTGACCTTTCCTCTCATTTCCTCTAGCTTAAATATTTGTGCTAATCATTATTGTAGGCTAGAGTAAGGTTGTTCCTGGATGTATTACACTAGGGCTAATGAAGGTAAGGCAATATTTGGAGGTAAAATAAATTCTTTCCAATGTACTAGGAAGTAAGGGGAATTTTATATCAATGCATTGTATGTAATTCTGTTAGCCCATTAAGCATATAGGAGAGATTTATTCCAACGCTTCTAGTTGTCATCAATGGTTATTTTAATGATCCTTAAAAGTTTTTTATTAGTTGATTTATTTAAGCCATTACCACGAGGATAATAATTAGATGAATATTTTAGTGTGAAATCTTTTTGGAAAACAAATTTTGTTAGTGAATTGGCAGAAAATTAACTGCCATTATATAAAATTAATGTGCTCTGGAGACCAAACCAAGTGATTATAAACTGATTAATAATATAAATCACTTATTCAGTAATGACATTTTCGAGAGGAATGGCCTCCACCCATTTTTTGAAGTAATTAGTTGTTGTGGGAATAAACCTATGTTGTTTGGAAGAATTAGGAATAATCTCACCAATTAAGTCGAGGCCTATTGCTCCAAGGGTTGGTCAATGATAACAAGCTGCAAAGGCAATGCTTCTTTTCTATCTCTTCCAACAAAAATTTGGGAAATTTTACTTCTTCATAAATATGCATGAGCATCCTTGAAAATCATAGGCCATTAATATCCTGCATGGAGGATTTTATGAGCTATTGTATCACCTCCAAAGTGACCACTAGTTGGATCGTCATGTAATCTGTGTAAAAATTTCCAGCCTTAGATTTTTCCAAACAAGGTAATAACATGGAATCATAATTTTTTCTAAATAAAACCCCATTTATAAGTTGATATTGATTTGATATTAGTCTCAAATCACACCTTTTTTAGATTCTAAATATAGAGGAGTTGTGCCATGAGTCAGAAAATATATTAGCTTAGCATATTGTGAATTAGAAGTTTTAGGGATAACACATACCTAATGTAGATCTTCTGGTTTTTGATCTTCTAAACTATTTATGGTATGTGTAACCAACTTACATAATCCTTGACTTCAAACAATATTTGCATTCTTACTTTCCAAATCATATTCTTGTAATGTAGCAACTCAGTGAGCCCTCTTGTCACCAAGGTATTTTTGACCTAATAGGTTTCTAATAGCATTATAAGGCACAATTACCCTGGTGTGTGATTTAATCAGAAAGTTCTAGAATTCTTAATTGATTTAAATATTGCATATGACTGTTTTTTTACGTTTGAATATTTTAACGTTGCTTCTTGTAATCTCGAATAGCTGAATGCTCTAGGTATTTCTGCATCTTGATCATTCTTCTATGTTAGAACAACTGCATAATATAGATCTGGGGAAAGCGTATATACAATAAATTCTTTATCATAATCTGGTGAGAACAAGGAGGGAGCTTGTATAATGGCTTGTTTAATAGAGTAAAATGCTTGCTTTTCTATCACACTCAACTTAAAAGTTGCATTTTTTTAATAATATTTTGTAAAGGCAATACTATTTGTGCAAAATTAGGAATGAAACAACTTACAAACTTAATTTTACCTTAAAATGATTGCATTGGTTTCTTGTTATGAGGGAGTGCAAATTCCAATATGACATTAACTCTAGAAAGATCTATTATTATTCCATCTTTGGTAATAATGAATCCTAAGGGTTTACCTTTTGAAAGAGAAAAGAATGACTTTTTAGGTTTCAAAGAGATACCGTATTTTCTTCATCGTTCAAAAAATTGTTTCAAATCACGAATATGGTCTTTTAATATCTTGGAAATATGGAAATATCGTCAAGATAAACAACAACAATTTTATTTATTAATCCTCTGAAAGCAATATCCATCGCTCTCTAGAATGTTGCCCTGACATTGATAAGACCAAATGGCATCTGTTGGTAAGAGTAGGTTCCCACTTTATCCCTAAAAGTTGTTTTCAACCTATCTCTAGATGAACGAAGATTTGATTGTATCATGAAAACCCATCAAGAAAATACATCAATTCTGATCCAACAATAGATTGCAATATCTGTTCCATGGGAGGTAATAAGAATTTGTCTTTCTCAGAAGCTTTGTTAAGGTGTATGAAATCGATACACATTCTTACACCTCCATTGTTTTTCTAGCTAGAACTAGATTGGATACCCATTTAGGATGCCTAACTAGAAAGATAATATTGGATTTTAACAATTAGTTTAGTTTAGTTTTAATTTGAGGATGAATATTGGGATGGATTTTTCAAAATTTCTATTGGACAAGATTTTCATTGGGTAACATTGGAATGGTATGCTAGATGATCGAGGTATCATAGGTCTTGAGGTTGTCATAATTCCAGTAAAAGACATCCTTATATGCTATGAGAAGATGAATAAAACATAATCTTTCATTTGGTGAAAGTTCGAGACTTAGATTTAAGTTTTGAGAATTTTCCTCCGAGCCAGGATTGATGACCCAAATATTAAGGAAGAGCTCAAAGTTTTGCAATTGATAGGCCTCTTAAATCTATCCTTAAGCTCATAAAATTCTTCTCACTTGAATAAAAATTTAGGGATTGAGTTTTTAACTTTTCTTTCATTGGATTAAATTCTCGATAATGAGAGTCTTTATCGATTACTTGATCATCATACTTTCCCTCAAAAGTGAGGAAATTATGATGTCTTGGTCATCATTAAAAACTCTCCAATTAGATACATTATCAGGTATGGAGTTTCAAAATATTAACTCAATTGAGGAGCGATTTAGGCTGAAGCCTTATGGAGGTATAGGCCTAGAAGCAACATTTCCTAAGAGACATGGACCTGCATTTTGCAATCTTGGTATATGATTAGTATTTATTGCAAGAAAATGAGAAGTCAATTCTTGTAGAAGTGATTGTAATGCTTTAAGTGACCATAAGAAAAATGAATAGTGTTTATTATCTGTTTGATATTAATTTCTAAGTCACAAAAAACCTTATATATTTGACATCTAGGCTCATTGATTTTTTTAGTCCCTATAAAAGTGCTTCATACTCAACAACGTTGTTTGTGCCTTCAAATTCTAGCATATAGGTAAGCAAATAATTTTCCCCATTAGGGTTAATAAAAATGCATCATGCACTTGCACCATCATTAGACTTCTAGCCATCAAAATACAAGGTCCAAAAAATATTATCTACAAGTTTATTTATACAAGAATCTGCAATATTGACACAATGAAAAGTATTGGTCTATGAAAAGTTCTGGATTTATGAGCATATAGAAGTAGATAGGTAAGGAGATAGTTGGGCAGTAAAATTACCAAAATATGATTCTGTAAAGTAATTTTCCAAGATATTATTGGTAAAGGCAATGGGTTCGTTTTCTTCTTCGAACTCAGTAACCATTTTTTTCATGTGTTTTTCTTGGTCAATTCTTATTTGATTTGGCTTACCATTATTTGTCAGCCAAAGGTGTGACCAGTTAGTTGCAAAATAACATTTTAGCTTTTCTTACCAATATCTACTCAAGATAAGACCATAAGACTCAGGAATATCAACGATATGAAAATAATGATCTAAAATACTTTAATATGGGAGGCTAATCTAATAAATACTTCTTTTATTTCACCTAAAACCCTAAATTTTAATTTATTAAGTTGCACGATTGGAGTATCCAATTCTTGGGGCCTAACATTTAATTTTAAGCAAATATAATATGGCATGATGTTGGAAGAGGCACTAGGATTAACGAGCCAATTATGCACATTTTTATTAAAGATCTCAAAAGTCACAAGGAAAGGTGGGGTGTGAGAATTAGACTTATTACCTATGAGAATTGCATTTACTTGTTTAATTTTGTCATGTGATGAAGGAGGCTTTGGCTTAGTTTTGGTCTTTGTAGTCTCAATAGTCACAACAATAGTTGGTAGAGGAGATTTTGAAGTAGAATTTAAAGCATTTAATACAATTTCTTGTTGTTGCTTAAGTTTAATGACCTCACAAAGTGAAATATTATCCTTGGTATTCTTCATATCTTCTATGATATTATATTCTATGCTATTATAAATTACAAGAGTTTTAGGAGCAAATTTGTTTGAAGTGGAACTTTTAGTAATATGAGGTGGAGAGCTAGGAGTTGTCATATGAATTTTTATTCATTAGAACATAGGAAGAACTTTCAAGAAAACCATTATTGGATGAAGGAGTGTTTGCAACATGAATTTGATTGATAGTATCTGTACTAGTAGAGAGTTTGCTTCTGGTAGTTACATGAAGAGCTTCCTCTTTGTCCTTAGAAAGAGAACCAATGAAGTACCAAGAGAATTTGCATTGAACACTTCTTCTTCCTCAGTTTGGTCAAATTCTTCCTCTTCTTCCTATTCCTCTTCTTTTTTTGCAAAAATTTGAGTTGAAGGGGGGATTTGTTGTGTCCTTTCGAAAGGTCTTCTAGAAGAAGATCATTCTGCAACTTGTTTCTTGAGATCTACTACTTCATTTGACAAGGTTTTCATTAATTTTTGAAGTCCTTCCATATCAAATGCATCTTTATTAGTATTCTTCCTCTTCTCATCATCTTTAAATGTAACCTTTTTAGCGGGTTTCTTCTCTTCAAGGGGAAATTTCCTGGCAAGAACGAGCATATTTTTCTTAACACTTAATGCTTCCTTCATATTATCTACAAGATAAATATTTCCAGCTATGTCTTCAAACATTGCCATCGAAGAGGGAATAACTTTGATATACCAATAAACTCGTACATATTCACTTGGTTTGGATGTATCTGGGATCTTATTCAAAGTTTTATTAATTTGTGACTTAAAATATTTGAATCTCATATTATGACCCATGTTTAAATTAGATAATTCAATTATTAACGAAGTTGGAGTCTTATCATCACCAAATTTATTTAAAAGTAATTCTTCAAAAGTATCCCAATTGGCAATGGAATTAGCAAGTAAATATAAGTATGAGGAAGTAGCTCTACCTTCAAAAGTATATGGAAACAGTCTACAAACTACATTTTTTCTAGAAACACCATTCACCAACATCAAGTTATGAATATGTTTTTCAGGAGAAACACCATTATCAAGATTAAATTTTATAAGTCATCATTCAATATGTTTACGAAAATGATTTAATTGGCCTTGGATTGAGATCTCCTAGGGTTTTCCATGGTATTCCTGCCATTTTGGTAGAGGCAGAGGTTGTACCAGTCACATAAGAAGATGTGGTGGTAGTGGATGATGATGGTAAAGTAGGCAATGAAGGACCTGCTATACTGGTGACAATAGAAGATCTTATACGTTGAGTAGTGGTTGATTAAAAGAAAGGAATGCGGGTGAGGTTGATAGGGGAAGATTCCGTGATTGATGAGTAGTGGTTGAAGTGATGTTAGGTGTAGGTGGAGGTGAACTAGGAGTTATGGTTTCACTAGTAGTTGAATATGAAACTACGACAAGTTTCTTTTGTTGGAGAGTGTCTCAAGGAAACTCAAATGGGTTGACTCCTAGTTTCTCACTTTGAGCTCTAGTCAAGATGCCAAAACCATTCAATGAAGTAACACTTCCTTCAGAGGTTTCATACACTTGGGTCGATATTCTGAAATTGATAATCCTTTGATATTTTGAATAATTCTTTGAATGTAAGGTGACATAGGTGGACCTTGAGGTAAAGGTGTATTGACTAAAGTCCAACTAGAAGATCTTCAAATAGTACCATGAAGTGTGTGAGAAGACTCTAAAACTTTAGATTGTGGAATTGGTGATCGTGAAGGAGATCTAGAAGTTGTAGGAGAGATAAAGGCATAGATAAAATATTTGAATGGATTGTAGTTTTCTCACGAGATCTTCTTGCTATTCACAGTCTAATGGCACTCCTACTAGTACCATAAATGTTGATGGTCAAAATTGTCCTCATCAAAATTTGGGAGACTACCCAGTTAGAGCCTCAAGTTAGACTCTTTTCCATTTTGGCTAGTGGTCCTGGTTTTAAATTAGGTCCAGTTATCCATAAAAAAATGCTCTAGTGGATGTAGGAGTATTGAAAGCAGTGAAAGCTATAGGGAAAGGACGGGAATGGACTAGCAATTCTTAATGAAAATTGTAAATTGAAATATAAACTAAACAATATTAAATACTAATTAACCTGAGTGCTGATATTTATACGTGAAAAAGATGTTGGAAATAATATTGAGAGGGGGGGGTGAATCAATATTAGCAAGTCAATAATTTTTCATTCCCATAATCAGATTCATATACGCTACTCCAGTTAAGGGAACTCGTGTATATACGCAACTGTGTTTAAAGCAACTAGCGTATATCCTACAAACTTATGATTCAATTATTCATCATATGTTGATCTTTAATCATGCTTTAGAACCATATAAACAGTAACCATGTGCAGTAAAACATAACAGACAATCACACACAAGAACACAAGATATAAGGTGGAAACCCAATGTGGGTGAAAACCACCTGTTGCAATTGTCTCTATCTTCTTTTAAATTAGAAACTTCTTTTTACAATTTTTGTACTAGTGTAGACTTATACTAGTACGCAAGCTTTTACCTGCAGAAGGTTACAACCTTCTCTCGTTCTCCAGCTTCTCCTGGAAGGGAGCTACAACCCCCTAGCTCTTGTACTAGCTGATATGCTTACTAGTACGTAGGTGCTGGCCTACAATAGGCTACAACCTTCTCTTTTCTTCCAAGAACCACGTTTCATAAATTTTTAGACTGGATCCATCAATAACATAAAAATTATATATATGTATCAACCAATCTCCTTTGCACCAATCATAACTGAATCAATCAATCACTTTTTAGAATGCTATAACCAGAATACAGTAATCAGAATCCAAGCCAAAACCTAGAACACTGTAACAGCAAACAGAAGCAACTTAAAACATATTTTATGAGGTATACACTACTTCCATGTGTTGAACCTGCGTGCATATGCACTTTTATCAAGGCGAACCTACGTACAAATCTGCAAATCAAATATAAGATGTAAACACTGTTTTAATATGCAGAACAAGCGTGTATATGCGCCTTTTCTAAAGTGAACCCGTGTACAGATCTGTAAATTATGATTTAAACTATACAACAATTCCAGACTTCAGTTATACCCAGATCATCATATTTACAGGCTAGAACATGTGCCAGTTATTCAGATAAATGATCAAACCATATAAAGATACTTCACTTCAAGCCTTAAGACCTTAACCCATCATTAGATCTTATCCTTTATCAAGCACTAAGGTTCATCCTTGGTTTAGAACCAGCTATGCACCATAACCCAATAACCTATATACTAGATCTTGCTTTTCATCAAATATTCAATACTTGAGTACCTTTGCCTAATGATCTTCTCCTCCTTTTATAGTCTTATGCCTTACCCAATACCATGGAACAAAACCACTTAGGACCAAGACCTTGGACCAAATACCTGGGGTCAACACTTCGGAACAGATACCTTGGACCAATACCATGGATCAAAATACCATGGAACAAAACATAGTTTTCCAACATGTAAGCACCTTTCCTTCCGTGAAAGTGCGTGTGTACGCTATATGCGCCTTTTGTTCTGCGAACCCGTGCGTACACACGGCTTGGTAAATGGGGAACCTACGTATATCTCTTTTTCTTCATTCTGTGAGCCTAAACTGTGATCTGTCATCTGAGTGAGTTTCCATTAAGGACAACACCTATGTCATAGTGCGGAATTTGTGTCATAATGCCAACAATCTCCCCCTTTGGACTTGATGGAAACCCCAAGTCACTCTCCCCTTTTTTCATCAAGGGCAAAGGGTTATTCTCCCCCTGAGTTCATGTTGAATTATCTGATATGCTGAAGTGTGCTAATTGAGCTCGATGCTCCCCCTGAATATAAGCAAGATCTGCAAAAAAGTGTTCTAAAAGAAAAACATGACTCTACACATACATCATAAATGACCTTCCTATCACCAATGGCTCATACATACATCCATCTCCAACTAAGTGGGGATATACCAAGTTTGACTCATCCACCCAACCAAGTGGGGATATACCAATTGTTTATACATGTCAAAACAAGAACATTACATCATCCATCCCATGCATAGTGGGGTAACAAAATAGGTCATTTCATGACCTTTACATTAAAATATATACATGACATATATAACAGAGACCAAAAATCTGAAACAAGACCATGGTAGTCATCAGCAGCATCTATCAATCAGCATCCAGACCAGCAACCATGTTTCCCCCCTGAACCTATTCCACCTGAATCAAAAACAACTGTGTGAATTTGTACCAAGATCTTCTAAGATAATGCCAACAATGCATTATTAGAAGTATATGCTCCTCCTGAACCTGTGCTAGATGATCACTGTTAGACCCATATTAGACTCCTTTCATCCTGAGTCTGGACCACTGTTTTTCTTTCAAAACAACATATACGCAACTCTATCCACAGAAACTAGCATATGTACGTGACTATGCTTCATGAAACTCGCGTATAACCACCTTTCTCTGAAATAGATAAGTTTTAATAGCAGGATGATGCATCAACTACTCCTAGATTATGTCTGAGATATTCAAATGTCTCTCTAGGCAGTGGTTTGGTGAATATATCAACAACCTGTTCTTTGGAGGGAACATACTCCAATTTGACCTTTTGTTCAAGCACTTGTTCATGTATAAAATGATATTTGATGGGTATGTGCTTGGTCTTGGAACGCATGACTGGATTCTTTGAAATACTGATGGAACTTTTATTATCACATAGAATGGGGATGGGTGGAGTACATGTGATCTGAATGTCTTGCAATGTTTGCATCATCCAAAGGAGTTGTGTGCAGCAAGATGCAGCTAGCGCATGTTCTGCTTCAACTGTAGATAATGCAATGGAACTTTGTTTCTTGCTGAACCAAGACACTAATCTAGAACCCATATAAAATGCCCCACCACTAGTGCTTTTTCTATCATCAACTCTTCCTGCCCAATTTGCATCTGTATATGCATGAAGTGTAAGATCTGTATCTCTAGGATACCATAAACCAAAATTCTGTGTTCCTTAAAGATATTTGAAAATCCTTTTGACTGCCTGAAGGTGTGATTCCTTTGGATTTGCTTGGAATCTTCCAACTATTCCTACTGCATGCATGATGTCTGTTTGGGTACCTGTTAGATAAAGCAGACTGCTAATCATGGATCTATAAGTTGGTTGATGTATTGCTACTGATTCATCATTTGAGCTCAGACTGCATCCTGTTACCATTGGGGTACATACTGGTTTAGAATCTTCCATGCCATACTTTTTCAAGATCTGTTTGAGATATTTGGTTTGTGATAGAAAAATACCATCTTTATGTTGTTGAACTTGTAGACCAAGAAAATATGTAAGCTCACCAAGCAGGGACATTTCAAATTCTTGCTGCATTACCGAAGCAAAATTCCAACTTATGGCTTCTTCATTGCTACCAAAAATGATATCATCAACATAAACAACAAGTATTAGCAATTTATTATTGTCAATATTTGTATATAGATTGGTATCATTTAATCCCTTTGAAAAACCTTGTTGATGGAGATATTTGTCAAGACGGTAATACCAAGCCCTTGGAGCTTGTTTTAGACCATAGAGAGCCTTTCTGAGTCTGCATACAAGTTTTGCATCATTTCCAAGAATGAACCCATCTGGTTGCTCAATATAGGCTTCTTCTTCTAAGTCTCCATTAAGAAAGGCAAATTTTACATCCATTTGGTATACTTTGAATTTTTTAGAACTAGAAAGAGCAAGGAACATTATTATGGCTTCAAGTCTAGCAACAGGTGCAAAAGTTTCTCCAAAATCTATACCTTCTTGTTGAGCATATCCCTTACAAACAAGTATGGCCTTATTTCTAATAACCTCTCCATTTTCATTCAGCTTGTTTTTTAATATCCATTTAGTTCCTATGATATTCTTATCATGAGGTCTAGGAACTAATTCCCAAGTATTATTCTTTTCAATTTGCTCAAGTTCTTCATTCATGGCCTTGACCCAACATTCATCTTTGCATGCTTCATTTACATTTTGAGGTTCGGTGGAGGAAAGCAATGCTAGATAGCTTGAAGCTTCTGTAATAGTTCTTCTTGTCTGCACACTTGCCTCTTTCTGTCCCAAAATTTGAGTCTCTGGATGATTTTTCTGAACATACTTGGATGGAGTATTTTCTTCTACCGTTATCTGTTCTTCTGGTGATTCATTGGTTTCTTCTTCAAAATTAGTCTTATTTGATGTGGGAGGATAATCCTCATCTTCTTCACAATCTTCGGTTTTTACTTTCTTTCGATTTTTGCATGCTTCATCAACCACAACATCAATACTTTCAATAATTTTCCCAAGTCCTTTATTATAACATTTATATCCTTTACTTCAAGAAGAGTAACCAAGGAGAATGCCTTCATCTGCTCTAGGTTCAAACTTACCAAGGTTTTCATCAGTCCTTTTGATGTAACATTTTCTTCCAAAAACTTTGAAGCATTTTACAGTAGGAGTCTTACCATACCAAAGTTCATGTGGATTTTGAGTGTTGTTTACCCGAACATTTTCTTGGTTGAGAATAGTGTCAGTAGCGTATGCAGCTTCACCCCAGTAGGTTGCAGGCGTTTTAGACTCATCTAGCATAGCACAAGCCATTTGTTGAACATTTATGTTCATCCTTTCTACCAATCCATTTTGTCGAGGAGTCCTTGCAGTGGATAATTGCCTTTTTATTCCATGTTTTTCAAAAAAGTCAAAGAATTCATCCAAGGTAAATTCCCCTCCTCGATTAGATCTGAGGAATTTGGTTTTGCGATCTGATTCATTTTCAACCAAATCTTTGAAGGCTTTGAATTTTTCAAATGCTTCATATTTATGCTTTAGAAGTCCAATCCAACACATTCTGGAAAGATCATCAATGGACAATATAAAGTATTCTTCTCCACGAGGTGACTTTTTCCTTGATAGTCCATATAAATCAGTATGAACAAGTTCAAGAGGTTGCTAGATGATCCTTCCTTTTCAGGGAAGTGCACTTTGGTTTGCTTACCAAATTGACATGATTTGCATATTGTATTTTCTGGGATGCTGATATTAGGAAGATCATGAACAACCTGGAATTTGCATGCTTTTCTTATTTGAGAGAAGCTTAGATGCCCCAATATTTTGTGCCATAGCCAGTGTTCATCATTTTTGCTTAGATAACATTGTTGTTGTCCTCCCTTGAGTATGTATAAGTTGTTTGGAGTTTGTATACCTTTGATCATGGTTTCTCTCCTATATCAAGCTCATGAACAACACATCCATTTGATCGAAATACTACTTCATTCCCTTGGTCACACATTTGACTGACACTCAACAGGTTATGCTTTAGACCATCAAAATACATAACATTCCCAACTTTAACTTTTTCTTTTAAGAGAATAGAACCTTTACCTTTTATGACAGCAGGAATGTCATTTCCAAATGAGACCTTCTTTTCCTTTTCTAAGGCGTTATATGGTTGAAGTTTTTCTTTGTCTCCTGTCATGTGTTTTGAGCATCCACTGTCGATGTACCATTGATTTTCTTGTCCTTCTACATACAAGGCTATACCACATCTTTCTGTTTGCGGTTTTTTCTTTCTCCATATTTTGGGACTTAGTGAAGTTTGCTCCTTCTTTTTCTCCTTCTGAGATGTTTCCCAAAATTTACTCCTGCATTCAGACTCTTCATGATCGAAGTTGTTGCAGATAGAGCATTCTTTTTCATTTTCAAGAAGAGAAAAGTTATTGTAGGTCCGTTTCATGATCCCTGTCACATTCCTTTGATTTTGTGCTTCTCTAGTCATGATGGTCTTGTAAGCAACACATTGAGTTGCTTTGTGTCCAAAGTTATGACATGAAAAACATTGGCCATTAAAGAAGTTCCTGCGATTATTGAATCTACTGACCTGGTGATTATAGTTTATATTGATATTCATTCTTGAAACAAATTGAGTATGATTTACCTGAGGTTGGTTGTAGCTTCTGTTCATCCTTGAAGTAAATTGAGCCTGATTTACCTGGTCATCTACTTTATGCCTTTGCTGACGATTGTCAAACTGTTCATTGCTCCTTGCGGCATCAAGATAGCTTTTAGTGGAGGTTGACAGCTTTTGTGCTTGAGATGCTTCTTCAGTATATCTAAGACCTGTCTTTATCAGAGGAGAACACTGCACTTTGATAATTTCTTTTAAGTTTTCTCATCCTTTAACAAATCTAAGATTGAGAGCTTTTGTTTTCTCAATATCCTTTATTAGACCCACAATTTCACATTCTAGTTTTTCGTTATGTTTTTCTCTTTCAGCAAGTTGGATTGTCAAAGTATCTATAATCATATTCTTTTCTTCTAAACAAATTTTGAGTTTAGATATTTCTCCATAAAGGTCATCTTTATCTAAAGCATCCAAGAAATCATCATCTTCAAAAGCCATCAGAAGTCTATATTCATTACTATTTTCATCTTCATCACTAATTGATAAACCATCACTATCTTCATGCATATAGTAGCTCTTCTTACTAACACTTTGTTTTCTATTCCATTGTGCTGATTCCTTACCTTTATCAAGCTTATATTTATGAGGACATTTGGTAGCATAATGACCGATTCTTCCACAAGCAAAACATTTGAAAGGTAGTTTACCTCTGAATCTTCCGGAACCCCGTTGAAGGTTCTTGACAAAGTTTACTTTTTCCTCTCCTTCTGAAATATGTCTTGATTCATTGAGTTCTTCTCTTCCTGAAGCTTTAAACGCAGCTTCTCTCATATCTGATGGACCTCCTTTTCTCATTTAGAAGGCAGTTAAGATTCCATGTAGCTGTGTCATAGTAATAGTCTGAAGATCCTACTTTTCTTCTATGGTAGACACTTTTGATTCAAACTTAGTAGACAAGGATCTTAAAACCTTTTCAACTAAAGTAACTTCTTTTATTTCTTCACCCAAATTCTTCATGCAATTAACAATGTCATCTATACGTAAGAAGTAACTAGCTATACTTTCATGATTGTGCATTTTGAGAGTTTCATATTGAATTATGATAGTTTGCAGTTTTGCACGTTTTACTTGATTGTCTCCTTCATAGCTTAGGACAATCTTGTCCCATATTTATTTGGCGGATTTGAGCTACATAACTTTGAAAAATTCTGATTGTGACAGACTCCCAAATAATGTATTGACAACCTTGGCATTGGTTTAATATTTCTTTTTACCTGCCACATCTGTAGGAATTGCTGATGGAAATGTATATCCTCCTTCCATGATTTCCCAGACATCTGCTCCAAGAGACTGATTATAGGTTGTGGTTCTTACCTTCCAATAAATGGAGTTTCTCCCATCAAAGATCAGTGGTATGATGGATCCCTCTCTTCTTGATTACTCATGATGATGGATCTTCCTTCAAGAGATCAAGCTTCTTTTGAAGGACTTGCTCTGAAACCAATTGTTGGAAATAATACTAAGAGGTGGGGGGGGGGTGTGAATCAATATTAGCAAGTCAATAATTTTTCATTCCCATAATCAGATTCATATATGCTACTTCAGTTAATGGAACTCGCGTATATACGCAATTGTGTTTAAAGCAACTAACATATATCCTACAAACTTATGGTTTAGTTAATTCATCATATGTTGATCTTTAATCAGTGCTTCAAAACCATATAAACAGTAACCAGGTGCAGTAAAAACATAACAGACAATCACACACAAGAACACA
Source organism: Pinus taeda (assembly GCA_000404065.3). Lineage (NCBI taxonomy): Eukaryota > Viridiplantae > Streptophyta > Pinopsida > Pinales > Pinaceae > Pinus > Pinus taeda. Next base: position 40,056 of record APFE030696615.1, on the reverse strand, counting down.
AGATATAAGGTGGAAACCCAATGTGGGTGAAAACCACCTGCTGCAATCATCTCTATCTTATTTTAAATTAGAAACTTCTTTTTACAATTTTTGTATTGGTGCAGACTTATACCAGTACGCAAGCTTCTACCTGCAGAAGGCTACAACCTTCTCTCGTTCTCCAGCTTCTCCTGGAAGGGAGTTACAACCCCCTAGCTCTTGTACTAGCTGTTATGTTTACTAGTACGTACGTGTCGGCCTACAGAAGGCTACAACCTTCTCTTCTCTTCCAGGGACCACGTTTCATAAATTTTCAGACTGGATCCATCAATAACATAAAATAATATATCTGTATCAACCAATCTCCTTTGCACCAATCACAACTGAATCAATCAATCACTTTTCAGAATGCTGTAACCAGAATACGGTAACCAGAACCCAAGCTAGAACCCAAAACATTGTAACAACAAACAAAAGCATCTTAAAACATATTTTATGAGGTATACGCTACTTCCATGTGTCGAACCTGCGTGCATACGCACTTTTATCAAGGCGAACCTGTGTACAAATCTGCAAATCAAATTTAAGATGTATACGCTGTTTTGATATGAAGAACAAGCATGTATACGCGCCTTTTCTAAAGTGAACTTGCGTACAGATCTGTAAATGATGATTTAAACTATACAACAATTCCAGACTTCAGTTATACCTAGATCATCATATTTATTGACTACAACATGCGCTAGTTATTCATATAAATGATCAAAGCATATAAAGATACTTCACTTCAAGCCTTAAGACCTTGACCCATCATTAGATCTTATCCTTCATCAAGCACTAAGGTTCATCCTTGGTTTAGAACCAGCTATGCACCATAACCTAATAACTTGTATTCTAGATCTTGCACTTCATCAGATATTCAATACTTGAGTACCTTTGCCTAATGATCTTCTCCTCCTTTTATAGTCTTAAGCCTTACCCAATACCATGGAAAAAAACCACTTAGGACCAATACCTTGGACCAAATACTTGGGGTCAACACTTCGGAATAGATACCTTGGAACAATACCATGGATCAAAATACCATGGACTAAATACCACAGACCAAAACTTAGTTTTCCAACATGTACGCACCTTTCCTTCCATGAAAGTGCGTGTGTACACTATACTCGCCTTTTGGTCTGTGAACTTGCGTGTACACGCGACTTAGTCAATGGGGAACCTGCGTATATCTCTTTTTCTTCATTTTGTGAGTTTGAACTGTGATCTGTCATCTGATTGAGTTGTCATCAAGGACAACACCTGTGTCATAATGCCAAATCTGTGTCATAATGCCAACAAAAGAAAGATAACTTATAACTGAAAATATAGATTTCCATGCTACATCATTAATTAAAACACTTCAAAGATAATTTAATTCGATTAAATAGTTAATTGAATTAATTTCATGAAAACATTCACATATGATTTCATTTCTCTTTTACTTGTAATTAACATGCACCAATATATAAAAAGCGACAATATCGCAATCAATTAATCATAAGCATAAACAAAAATGCATAATATAAGATTCTAGTTATAAATTGAAAGAAAACAAAGTTGATAAAATTACCAATTCTGTTTTACCTCTTAAAAATAGAACCAATAAGTGGTTTAAAGCTTATATTAAGGAAATAAAAGAGTACAGAAGTGTAACAAGGCTTTTCTTCCAAAATTTTATAACCCCTAGTCCTGAGACTGAGAGTCCTTTAATTAGTTTTTCAAACAAATGACAGGATACTTATAAGTCTGATATTCTCTCAACTAAAGGAAAAAAGCTAGAAGAAAATAGAATTTAGTTACAATTTAAAATGAAATATTCAACTCGGATGGATAATCTCAAAAAAGGAACTAGTGGGTGTTTGCTAATGTTGATAAACTTCTAGAAGATGCACCCACTCATGAGGAGAGTGAGGCCTTATGTTCATTTGACAACTTAAGACTTGAGCTTGCAAATATGGTAGTATTTGAATTTCATGTTCAATAATCTGTTGGTTACTTGAAGGTAACCATGTGGTTTGATTAGGAATTCCTAGGTCAATTTAAAGTCTACATTTGACATTTTCTCATTCCGTTTACAGTTGTATGTCTTGTTCTTTTGCCAATTTTCTTTTAATATATCTCCCTCTAGGAGAGCCTCTTCTGAATCACTTGATAACATATTTTCTTCCTTGAGTGATTGGCTAATAGATTAAATAGCTTAATTAGAAATCCTTTCACCATAAATTACCAATTTTCTAACCAAGTTTATCTATCTTTCCAAATGTGAAGCGCTGTTGAATTTTGCATTTCATTAATTCTGGGCAGGTTTGGATAGAACCTTTTAGGATCTTCTTTCCATTTCAAAATCTCATTGAGATTACACTTGGTTTCATCATATGGCTTTCAATATATATAACCTCATCAAAAAAGAATTGACCAAATTTTCTTGAGTCTGTATCATGCTTTACTTATAACAAAGGAGTTGTTGTTGATGTTGAAACAACTAGTTTAATTCATGAGCTTCATGCTTGAATTTAACAGGATCCAAAGTGTTTTCCTCAGTTTGCTTTATTTTCTCCTATAATTCAACTATATTGTCATATCTCTGCTTAATTTTTGACTCACATTCTCCTCTAACCTGAGAGGCACGAGCTTGAACTTTTGCTTGAACCTGTGAAGATTTTTGTTCCAGTTGCTGTATTCTTTCATCTTTGTCCTTAATAAATTCTCTTATTCTGGCTACTTTATCTACACTAGTAGTAGCATAAGCTCTTCATCCTGTATATTGAGTCAATTCCTCAAGCTCTTCATCATGACTTGTCAATTTTCCTTTCCAGACTACTTCCAATGAGGGTTCTTGTGAAGCAGTGATTGTTGTTAAGACCTGTGTCTCGAGCAAATGATACATACCATGGAGATGATCTATCTTGAAGGAACCAATAATTTTCTTACACGAGGTGGAAAATTTAATTTCACTAATGTACACATTCTCAACCACCCAAGGAATCATATCAGTATATGGCATAATTATCGGATGGGCAATAATTCTATGTAGGCGGGATTTAGCAATGTCCTTAAGCATTTCTTCTGAAGTTTTGTTGCCACCCTATTTTGTAGTTTCCACTATAAGCTTTACAAAGTCTTATGAAGGAACCAATAATTTTCTTATGTGAGGTGGAAAATTGCCTTTCATTAATTTCCACATTCTCAAACACCTAAGGAATCACATTAGTATATGGAATAATTATCGAATGGGCAACAATTCTATGTAGGCAGCATTTAGCAATGTCCTTAATCATTTCTTTTGAAGTTTTGTTGCCACCCTATTTGTAGTTGCCACTATAAGATTTACAAAGTATTATGCTGGTAATTTTTCCTCCAATAGCTTATACGTTGTGTTCCAAGGCAAAACTCTTTGGTGTGAATAGAATTCACTTATCGATGGTTCTATCAGACTTCACCTTTTCCAATGAACTTTAACCGGTTCAGAAATCAAATGGTAAATTGAGTTCCCTCACACTTTTTTCCATAATTTTAACTCTCTAGAATAGAATTTCTGACACATTTCTAGTACCAATTCAATATGGTATTGGTACCGAACTGTTGTCTTAAAAAAATAGAAATCCACTTACATTTTTTATCATATACATGAATGGAGATGTAGGCGATGATTAGTCAAAGTTTCCATTCTAGATCATATTTTAGCTAAATGGTTTATGAAATCATTGCTTCCCGATATCACCGAGGATGTTTATAAGGGAGGTGTCATGACAAAAGAGTAGGTAATTGCTCGTGCCCAATACTTAGACTTAGTCTATACCCAATCTGGCACCTTATACAAGAAAATCTTGAATTTACCTCATCCAACAATTTTAAATGATCAAATAAATTCAACTCCTAGAGGATCTAATGTTGTTGATGTTGTAATAGGTTATGTCAGCCAACAGTCTAAGAGTAAAAAGAAAAATTCTACAAGTACTTACACTTTGGCTATACAAGATTTACCCACTAAAATGCTTTCTCTGGAAACTAATTCCGAGATTAATGCTATAGAATCATCTACTGGAAAGAATCAACCATCCTGGGGTAAAAAGCAGGGGAAAGATAAAACGAAAAGAAAAAATCTTCTCTAAAATAGAAACCCACTAAATATTAACCTATTGATGAGGAAAGGAAACCTAGTTATCCTTTCCTTATATGTAATGAAGATCATTATATGAAGGAATACCCACATCGGGCAGAGGTTACCAAATTCATAAAAGGTTCTCCAATTCCTGTTGTTTTGAAGGATCATTTTCCTTCTCAAGGCAAAAAAATGGTTTCACATGATATATCTTCTTCTTCCACATCATAAGATATCATGATGATGTATTTGCAACAAGTTATGGCAGCTACAATATCAAAAAATTATAGATCTAAGGGTCCTATAGTCAATGGGAACGAGACTATTTCATCTAGTCAGGTTTCTAGTTCAATTCCTCCTCCTCCTTCTAAACCATTACAGATTGAGAAAATGAATCCTGACATGATGATTCGACCAAATCCCAAAGGTGTTCTTCAAAAATCAACTTTCAACTCACATGCTAGAGCTGCTCATAATTATAACATTGTTGAAGGCCTGGCTATGTCTCCTTCAATAATGTTAGCTCTAGAAGTGTTGCAAACATGTCCAACACAAAGAAAGTTATTATTGTCATCTGTTGGAGCAATTGATCCGCATGATTCTAATCTTATTATTTTTTATCGTGAAAGTCATATACATAGACTCCCACATCAACTGGCATTCCAGATTCTAGTTTTTGTCAAAACCAAATGAGTGTTTCACACAGTTATTAATGAAGGATCTTCTATGTGTATCATGGTTATTGCTTGTTGGAAAGCTTTAGGTTCTTCAACTATAAATCATTCACCTACCACTATGAAAGCCTTTGATGGAAGGGGTTTTCATCCTTATGGAATCCTAAATGATCTACCCATAGAATAAAAGGTAAAATGGTCGCAATCGAAGTTGCACCTCATCTAAACTGGTATGATTAAACATAAGGATAGTATGCCTCAAATAGTTGTGTAAACCCCCAATATACTTCAACAAAGTGTCTTGTGACTAAAAATCTACAACTAATATCAAAGACCTTCTTCTAAATGCTTGGGTGTAACTTTCCACACTTTGACCCTTTAGTTGTCTAAAATTTTTCCAACCCATGATAGATTTTTTCATATATGCTAAAGGGTAAAATTGTTTTTTAATTGCAGCAATAAAATCAAACCAAGAGATTGAAATCTTACCATGTTTTTTCATACCATCTTGTGTCTTGGCTTCCCACCATATTAGTGTTTCACCCTCTAGTCTTAAGGAAGCTAGTTGAATATTTGTGTCATCATCTTGAAGGTTTTGAATCCTGCAGAGACCTCAAGTTGAAGAACCCAATTGTCAAGATTTTCTGCATTCACTTCACCATTATACATTGACTATTCAAATTTTACATCTAGTTTCAATAAGGGAGTTTTACCATGTCCCTTTGAGGTATGTGCATTAGATTGAGTAAGGGTTGTAGTAGTGGAAGAAGATGAAGATGACCGTAAATATGGTGGCGAGGATGATGGTGGAGAAGATGGTGGTTTATCACCATTCCCATTACCTCCTCCTCCTAGAAAACCCTCTCCTCTTGGAGGCCTAGATCTTTCACCTGCTGGAAATAATACTGAGGGGGGGGGGGGTGGATTAGTATTATCAAACTCTTATCAATTTATACAAATATTTTTAGATCTGACAATTGAAACTTGCATATATCTTCCAAACTTATAATTTAATTTATTCTTCAAATGTTTGTCATTAATCTGTATGTGAGAACCATAGAATAATGAGCAGGAACATAAAATAGACAGTCACACCAAGGAACACAAGATGTAAGGTGGAAACCCAATGTGGGTGAAAACCATCTACTGCAATATGTCTCTATCTTCTTTCAATTAGAAACTTCTTCTTACAATGATTTTGTACTGGTGCAGTATTTTACCAGTACGTAGGCTGCAACCTGCAGAGAGCTACAACCCTCTCTCGTTTTCTAGCTTCTTCTGGAAGGGAGCTACAATCCCCTTAGCTCTTGTACTAGTTGAAATACTAGTACGTAGGTGCTGACCTACAGAAGGCTACTACCTTCTCTTTCCTTCCAGGGACCATGTTTCATCAATTTTCAAATTGGATCCAAAACATCATGTACATG
>APFE030696615.1:13503-31149 GCA_000404065.3 Pinus taeda | reverse complement strand
GGGGGGGGGGGTAAATCAGTATTATCAAGCTCTTATCAATTTATACAAATATTTTCAGATCTGACAATTGAAACTTGCATATACCTTCCAAACTTATAATTTAATTTATTCTTCACATGTTTGTCATTAATTTGTATGTGAGAACCATAGAATAACGAGCAGGAACACAAAATAGACAGTCACACCAAGGAACACAAGATGTAAGGTGGAAACCCAATGTGGGTGAAAACCACCTCTTATAATATGTCTCTATCTTCTTTCAATTAGAAACTTCTTCTTACAATGATTTTATATTAGTGCAGTCTTTTACCAGTACGTAGGCTGCAACCTGCAGAGAGCTACAACCCTCTCTCGTTTTCCAGCTTCTTCTGGAAGGGAGCTACAACCCCCTTAGCTCTTGTACTAGATGAAATACTAGTACGTAGGTGCTGACCTATAGAAGGCTACTACCTTCTCTTTCCTTCCAGGGACCACGTTTCATCAATTTTCAAATTGGATCCAAAACATCATGTACATGTGCATCACCCAATCTCCTTTAAACAAATAACTTCTCAGAATGCAATAACAAGAAAATAACACCAGTAACCAGACACCAATTTAAACCTAGATCTCTGCAGAAACAGATAAAAGATAGCTAAAAAATATTTCAAGAAAGGTCCGCAACTTCACCGAAGGAAACTTGCGGATATCCGCACTTCTGCCGTGACAAGTCTGTGCAACTCTGCACCTGCACTGTCTACTGTTCAGCGCACCTCCGCACCTGCTTTGCCGATTCAACTGCGCACCTCCGCACCTGCTTTGCCGATTCAACTGCGCACCTCCGCACCTGCTTCTTCTCTAGTTCTGCAAACCTCCGCACTGCGTCGTTGCCGCTCCTCTTCAATATATCTAACTTATAATGCTCCGGTTTCTCCTTGATTTAGATTCAACTATGTCTCACCAACCGATTATCAGAAATTTAGATCTTGCTCTTCTTAAGATTTTCAACACTTGTCATTAGCCAAATGATCTCCTTTCCTTTTTGTAGGCTAGACCTCACTCAAAACCATTGACCAAAACCATTGAGAAACAATACCACGGACCCAATAGTTGGGTTCAATTCTTTTGGATGCAATACCACGGACCAAAACCATAGGATCAAAAACTGTCGGACTAATACCATGAACCAACCATAAGATTTCCCATGTGTGTGCGCTTTTCTCTGCATGAAAATGCGTGAACTTTTCTCTGCATGAAAGTGCGTGAACTTTTCTCTGCATGAAAGTGCGTGAACTTTTCTCTGCATGCAAGGAACGTTTCTCTGCATGAAAGTGCATGAACTTTTCTGCACTATAATTTATCATCTGAGATGAGTGGGTTGCCATCAAGTACAACATATGTATCATAATGCCAACATCACCCTGCAACCTTGGATTCCTCTCTTCATAGAGGACTTTCACCATCTCTATCATGTCAAAGAAAGCCTTTCTAAAACCCTTCTCATCATCTGGAATGTTATTAGTTCCTCCTTCATGAGACATGCTTACTGAATCTTGAACTGAAATTTGAGGTGGAGTTTATGGTGGAGATTATGGCAAATGTGCTCTCCTTGGTCTTGTCCCAACTTGAGATCCTGCACCCACAATATTTCCTTCTCTCTTGAGCTTTAACCTTGTAAGCATCACATTCAATTGCAAATAGTTAAATTCTCCTTGCACAAAGAAAACAAAGAGATCTGACACCAAACTTGATATGAATGGGAAATTTAGTGTTTGATGTGCAAACTTCCAATTCAGAATATAAACAAGTGCTTGAGTATTATGAGGTAAAGTACAAGTTAGCCATGAGTTTTTAAATAGATTTCAAGATAAAGTTAACATAAGTAAAACACTGAATAGTAGCATATATCAGACATAAACATCACCATAAATAGTAACACAACAACACATGATGAAGGAGTTCATCCCTCCTGGGCGATGTTTCCTTGGTCCAACTTCCAATGGCTTGGCCTTCTTAAATTATGCTAAAACATGTGAATACATACATTTACATTGCTCAAATGGCTTTGAAACCCATTCCAATGGCTTGGCCCTCTTCAATTATGCTAAAAAATGTGAATACATACATTTACATTGCTCAAATGGCTTTGAAACCTATTCCAATGGCTTCAGAAGAACCAAAAATTCCTATCTAGTCTCTTCCTTCTCCCAAATTTGTCAAAAACTGAGAAAGTTATGAGTTGCCCTAGCTTGGCTACTGTTCGCTCTACAAATTCCCTAAAATCTGGCACCGGTCCTACAATTTCGCCCCAAATTGTGCTAACCGAGCGCCATTTTGGCATATTGTCGATGTATTTAGTGGGCGCTCTAACTTGGCCACTAAGGCCTTAAATCCCAAAAATTGGGTCATGTGCCTAGGCCTAAGGCCAATGGCCCACCCCCACCGACCGGGTCCCCACTCTGCTTCGTGACGGTCGAGTTATATTCCATACACCCCGGGGTTAGGGACTTAACTTCGCTAAATACAACATATAATAGGTTTGTGCCACAGTAGCCTAATTGGTAAGAGCCCTAGGCTATTTGAGAGTTGGTCACGGTTTCGATCCCTGCGGAGTCCAGTTCGGGCTTGACCCAAAATTTTGGTGCCCACGTGTTGCCATGTGCAGCCTCCAGTTGGGCCATCTGGAAGCATGTGGTTGGCCACCATCCAACCAATAAAAAAATGCCAAATCAACACTTGTCGAATTCAGACACATGGCGCGACTGGATTGGTCATTCAAACCCAGTCAACCATGCCCAGTCAATAGTATGGACTGCTAACTGGGCAACTTGTACCTTCTTTTGGACAAACTTGCTTGTTTGGGAAAATGAACAGAACATGTTTCTAGGAGCATATGATGTCTATTTTCCGTGAAATGAGTTGCACCGGAATCAGGAAGACAAGATCCATGAAGTTGTTTAGGTTTTGCTTCAATCCAACAGCTTTCATTTTTTAGCATATTTTTTGAGCACCAAATCACTGGTTGATGATGTGAAAAATTAACAAGCACGAGAGAAACCGCCAAAAATGACAATGGTTCTCAAGGTACATCCAGTACAATCTATGAAGTGTGAAAAGATGTGTTGATGTAGAACACTCATAAAATCATTCGATCGAAGGTTAATGATGAGAACCTATCATCGAAGGCGAGAAACCTACCATTAAGGCATGTAGGCTCCAAGGTATTGAAGGTTTCTAAATCAACTTCCTAGATAAAGAGTTGAAGTCGTTAGGAAACGACCCGTCGCAGGAGGGCCTATGACACGAAACTCATGTCAAGCTTTGAAGAACATTAGTTTGGAATAATCTAGGATTGACTCAAGGATGGTCGACGTGATTGGAGAGTATGAATGGCAAAGTAATTTTGATTGAGGTTGGACTTCACTTGAACATATCAGCAACATGAATTTTCGACTTGGCATCATTTTACTCAAGAATGGTACCCAAACCAACTGAAGACTTTCAATGAGGTAAGGTGAACTGAGAGGAAAATGAATTTCCCAACATGAACACAAAAGTGACAAGAGTGTCATGTTCAAGAGCGACGTACTACCTTTTACAATACAAAAACAAAGGTTATTTCCCACTTTCCCCCAACATTACTGGCAAGTACCTCTTTATTTTTGGCAAGCTTGAGGAGGATAACATATGCTTGTCTTGTAAGCTCATTCTTCAGATGAGTCCCTCGAAGTATTTTTTACGAACCTCAGGAAGGTGTGGTTTGGTCCCATCATGATTGATGAGTCCCGCATTGTTTAAGTTTTACGAGTCTAGTGAAGGGGTAACTTGATGTTGTTTTCATGTTTAACGAGTTTGAAAAGACACAAAAAAGAAACTCGTTCATTTTGTGTCCTTTTTCGTATAGTCCCTCAAGCTTGAAAAGGGTAAAATAATGCAGGATAGAACTCTATTGACCATGATTAGTCAACATATACCTTTTTCGTAAATAGTCTATTCAGTATGTAAAAGGGGTAAACTTATACTGAATAAACAGTTGTTCATTTACTTTTACGAGTTCGAATAGTCAAGTAATCAATGATATTTTCATGTTTAGGGAGTTTGAAAAGGGCGTAAAGAGAACTCCTTGTTTTGATTTTTCGTCAATTTTTAACGAGTTTGAAAAAGTATTAAAAATATGCTCATCACCAAAATGATTTGTTTTTGTAAATAAACTGTGTTTTGCATACTTAAACTCAAAAATTATTGTCACCACTCAAAAATATAGTAAAAAGATTAAAAAATTGGATTTCAGAGGCTAATAGGAGAAAAATAATATTTTTATGGGACTAAAAACTTGTAAAAACCCAAAAAAGTAATTTTTTTTACCATTTGAGAGTGATAGAGTGCATTTTTCACTAAGAACTTCAGAGGCATATTCATGGAAAATTGTTGGACCAAATCATGAGTCATCTTCTCCAAGTAAACCATCTCTCTGATATCTTCATTTTCATTGTTTTTATTTTGCATTTGACTATGTTTTTTTTTTTTTTTGGGGGGGGGGGAGGGGAGTGGGGGGGTTATCAAATGAAGAATCACCCTCAGTGTGCGTAGTTCACCTTCATCGTGTCTACAGACACCGTCTGAGTTTTTTACACAGAAAAATGGGATGTGCGGAGTTTCTAGGGATAGAACTACGCAAAACCACACTTTTTTCTACATGCATCACACACAGTGCCGAGGTTTTGGAAAAATCAATTGAAAACGCCCAAATTGTTTGCAAAAAATTACCACAATTCTTTATAATGATCCTCCATGTTTATTTGCAAGGTTTTGAGCTAAAAAAATTGAGTGGAGAGAGTGTGAACATTAAGAATAAGATATAGTTGATTTGAACCATCTAGAGACAATACATGCACTAAGAGACTGTGGCTTGTATAAAGTTTTCACTATTCTAGGCATGAAGGCCCAGCTAGACTTGCTAGAATGGATAGTGAGAAAGTGGAATGTACAAGAAGAATGCTTCATGATCAAAGACCATAGGCTTACTATCAATACCGATGACATTTAATTCTTGTTTGGGCTCCCTCGCTGTGGAGTGGATTTTTCTCTATATGGACATAGATGAGGTGGTGAAACAACTGTCACCTATCTAGTGAAACATTGCTTTCGAGGAGTTTCTCTCAAAGATGGGAGAATTTCTATCAAAACCATAAAGAGGCTTCCTTTGAGAGCTACTAACTTCACTGTTGCACAACTATGCAGAAGTGCGACTCTTCACTTGCTTGCCAAGGCTCAGATGCAGATCATCGTAGAGTGCATGCAACCTACAATATTAAACTAGTATGAAGGGGTAGTTGCCAACTTGAAAGGGAAACTAACTAGAGTCAAAACCAACAAACTCAAGAATTTTGGGTATGGTGCCTTTTCCATCCCGTTTTCTCTAGAGAGGATCCTCCTTATCAGGCCCACATGTAGCCATAGATGGAGGAGGACCATGAGATCCTAGCATGCTGAAGTCGGTCACATTAATGGCATGTCATGAAGGTGGTGAAGGGCCAACGATTTAGTATACTCCTGATTTATTTGGATGGTTGGAACGTCAAATCATCATGATTGAAGACTTTCCATATGCATGCATGGACTACACATGTGATCCAGATATGCTACTGCCATCTAGAATGAATTGGCGTGACTTAGGTAAAAAAACTTCACATTTTGGTTGTTTTGAATTTTGAAATTTTTTGTTTGTTGGCTTCCAAAACTAATTTTCAGAAATGGTCATGCAGATGTGGGCCCGGTGAGGCCAATAGGACTACACATATATGACATGTGCGGTGAGCAACCAATAGCTCCCATAGTATAGAACCTCAACACAACAGAGGCATTGAATGAGCTGGAGCAAAACCTAGAGAGGTTGAATCTAGACATCCCAGATGTTGGGATTGATGAGTTGCCTCTCCGCTATCAGAGGCACACCATGGGGGTTCTTGGACCGATTACTCACTTTCTACGAGGAGTAGCTCCCATTGTTTTCTTCTACCATGATCATCATGCGTAGCAGCTAGTCTTAGGGCTAGATTTTCTTTTTGATGATGTATCAGCATGTTTGGATAATAAAGACCATGAGGCCTCATGTCTTTGGATGACATTTTTGTAAAAACAACAAATTTTACATACACTTGACTAATGAAAACTACTACTTCTATTTTAGTCTATCTTGTACAATATATGGATGATTTTTTTTTCTTTTTCTTTCTTACAGATGTTTTACAAATGCCAATTTAACACATAATTAGCCAAAGCATCAGTTCATGTGTTTAAAATTCTTGGAATGTGTTGATATTTGATGTAATCAAACTCTCTTTCCAAGAGATGAACCTACAAAATCATTCTTAACATTGAAGCACTTCTTACTGAATAGACACCATTTAAATGTAATATTATGAGTTGAGAATATAACCTAACATTCAATTGACGAATACCAAATGAAATGGCGTCAGATATTTTTTCAATTACTACACTATACCCGGTAATGTTATTCGTTGTTTTACCATGACATATCCCATGAATAGAAACTAACTCATCCGTGGGTGAATAAATGATCCAGGTTGTAGAAGAAAATTTCATATTACTACGACTAGTGCCATCAACAAATCCAATTTAAGTTTGAGGGAGTGTTGACATCTTCAAATCAAGTGTAACACAAGATAAGCAAGAGAAGTAGCAAAAAATTGTAAAATTTTCTAAAAATTGCCACACCTAAAATATGATACAACAATATATAAATTCTTCATTGAGCAAGCTAAGCACAATATCTCTTCAAGTAAAGACTATTTCTGGGCTTTCCTAAAGGAATGTTGTCATAATCAACTAGCTCATAGGCCCATTTTACCAGTACACGTTTTACAATATAAGGGCCATGCCACATGGGCTCGAATTTACCAGCACCTAATTTATCATGTTCTTGATCATAGACCAACATTAGATCTCCTTTTGAATATGAACATTGTTTACGTTTTGATCATACTATACCTTAACTTGTTTCTTTTGAGCCTTTCTAGCTAATACAACATCACTACGAGTATCATCTAGTCGTGCTAAGTACATAAAACATTGCTCCTTTGCAGAAGTGGTTGGTAATAATTCAATCATTAGTTTCAAAGACAATATTTCACATTCAATAGGTAAAACTGATTCCAGACGTAAACCAATTGGAAGGGAGTAAAACTAATCAAATTTTTGTTGAGGTACGATATGCCCACAAGGATGGAAAAAAACATTAGATGCCAATTTTGTTTATGAATTCTGACAATCCATTTAATCATGGTGGTCAAAAACTTGTTAACAACTTCTACTTGGCCATTTTCTTGTGTGCAATATGGAGTAGAACTGTCATGAAGTAGGCCTAGCTTCACAGTAAGTTTGATCATCATAAAGTTTCGAAAATGGCTACCATGATTCGTGACGATGGCTTATGGAACCCTGAACCTAGAAATCACATGATTGAATATGAAAATGGTTGTTTCACCATCATCCTTATAGCAAGAATTGCATCGGCCCATTTCGTAAAATAATCTACCACTAAGATAATGTACCCATTCCCGCTGACCGATTGAGGGTTACATGTAAGGAAATCAATGCCTCATTTAGCAAAATAATCGACAACAATGATTAGGTAAAGAGGAGATGGGGGTGCATGCATTTTGCAATCATATATTTGGTAATTGTGGCATTTCTGGACTACAACTATACAATCTTTGAGCACAAAAAGGGAAGAAATACCCCACACATAAGATTTTTTGGGCAGTGGCAAAACCTGACATATGACTGCCACAAGCCCAATAATGGAATTCATCTAATGCCTTTTTAGCTTCCTCATGAGTCAAACATCATCTGAATATGGAATCAACACCATGATGATAAAGCGTATTGTCAAATATAATGTATTGTTGGGATTGGTATTGAATACGACGATGATTGGTTAGACTCAATTTTGGCTGAAAAGTTTAGGTTTGAAGATAGATGATGATATCTCCATACCAGGGATACAAAGTACTGATAAGAAAGAGGGATTTGTCAGTAAGAGAATCCTCTACCATGATTTCCGTCTTGGTATAGGGAAAGTCACATAACAATTCAACAAATACTAATGATTTATTAGATTTAGATTTTAGAAATTCCAAATCAAATTCTTACAGGATAACTACCATTTAGAATACTTGCCCCCTAGAAATTTTCTCGTAAGAATGTAAACCATAGTTTGCAATCAGAAATCACTATTGTTTTGTGCAATAGGAAGTAGTGACGAAATCGTTGGACAACTTGAACGACTGCCAAGGTCAATTTCTTCACGTGTGCATATTTAACTTCAGTTTTGGTAAGATTTCTAATCAAATAATATATGACATGCTCATCATTCGACTCATATTCCTAAACTAAAACCATGCCAATAGTGGTATTGGATGCAGTTAAATACAAATTAGTCTCAATGATAATCGGGAGGATCCAACAACGATGTATGGGTCAATGTGTGTTTAAGTGCATAAAATGCTTGTTGAGAGACTTCGTCCCAAGTAAACAAGATTCTCTTTTTCAATAGTCGAGTAAAACCTTTAGTTAACTCAACATAGTTCTGGATGAATCGACGTAGAAAGTTTGCTTTCCCCTGAAAAATTTAGAGTTTTCGGAGGTTGGAAGGAGGAGGCAAATTTACAATAGCCTCTACCTTGAGCAGATCGACACAAATGCCTTCCTTAGATACGAAAAATCCGAGTAATTGACTAGATTGGACCAAAAAAACACATTTGTGAGGGTTCAAGCGTATATTGTAATGACGACACCTGATAAAGATAGCTCTGAAATGCATTGGATAATATTCCTGTTTCAACAAATGAGCTGGTAAGTCATCCAAATAAGGTTGAAGAATACACTTGATATCGTGAAATGCGTAGGACATATCTTGTTGGAAGGTTGCACTGGGACTCTTTAATCCGGATGGGAGTTTTTGATAAGAAAAAGTCCCCCATGGACAAATGAATGTGGTTTTATGCTGATCATCTAGGAGTATGTTGATTTGGTTGTAGCCAGAAAATCTACCGATGAATGAAAAGATTTCATTGTCGGCACAATCGTCAATGATTTGATTGATATAGGTGGTAGGATATTTGTCTTTTGGATGAGACTTTTTGATATGCCTATAATCAACACATACTCTGATGATTCCCCACTTTTTGTTATTAGGCACAATATTGGAAACCCAATCAATCAAGGGAGTTGGGTAGATAAAACCTGCTTTGAACAATTTTTTGACCTCAGATTTAATAGAAGCATCCTTTCGTGGATGCACTGGACATAATCATTGTCTAATAGGTTTTACATCCGAGTAAGTATTAATTCATGAACAATAATGCTTGGGTCAATTCCTGTCATTTCCTCATAGGACCAGGCAAAAATGTCACAAAATTCTTGAAATAGGGCTTTGTACGTTTGAATTTATTCAAGTGAGGATGAAGCATCTATGTGAATGTTCTCAATAATTCCAGTTTTGACTGAGATATCAATTGATATCATTGTATATATTTTTCCCAAATTATCATCAGATTCAACTTGAAGAACTGATATGGGTCATTCAGGACTATAAAAAATCTCAGTCGAAAACATAGTTGAAAAATCGTTCCTGATTTTATCAAGGTTAGGGAGAAAATATGAACGATGATGATAATCGTCCCATGGAATTTCATCCAAAGTCATGATCTCCATAATACTTTCATCCATTGGAAATGTATTGTCAAAAGGATTAGGAAGTGAAATTGGTTTTAACTAAGGTAAAGGAGAATAATCGTCGCTGCTCGTATTCACTCGATCAACTTCAGATATGGTGGGTCAGAAAACAATTGAACTACCTGATAAGCCAAATCGAGTGAGCTCAAAGGAATCTCATTGCCATAGGAGGTTAATTCAAATTCCAAAGGCACTATCCATGGATCAAATGATTTCATAGTGCTTGATGTGATCATGTTAACCTCAACACAAGAGGGCAACAAGAAGCCTTTCAAAAGTGGAGACAAAGGAAATAGTTTTAAAGGGAAAGGAAAGAAAAATGCAACCATTAAGAAGGAAGGAGAGAAACTAACATGCAAGCATTGTTCCAAGGAGGGTCATGATGAAGCTCATTGTTGGAAGCTTCATCCTGAGATGAAACCAAAGAAGTTTAACAACAAGGAAAAACAAAAGACAACTACAACCACTCAACAATATTTGGGGTCCAATCTAGGAGATGAAACTAAAATCACAACCATGGGGATAAAAGGTAAGGACTCCATTTCTAGCACTAGTACTTCAAATTTACACAACGAAACTCCAAATGAAAAGAAGAGGATAGAAATTTTCCACATAAGGGTAATCTCAAAACATATAAAACTCGATACTCTTTTTGATAATGGCTCTCAAGCCAATCTCATCTTTGAAAACATTGTCAAAAGTTTAAACTTGGAAACCATTCCACATCATAAGCCATATCCATTAGGATGGGCATGTGACCATGCACAATTGCAAGTAACTAGAAAGTGTAGACTGAAATTCACCATTTTGCAAATTTCATAGATGAAGTGGAACTTGAAGTTGTGCCATTATACATATGTGGTAAAGTTTTGGGTAGCCCATATCTCTATTGCAGAAAAGCTATCTTCCATAGACATGAAAACAAATACCATTTGTTCAAAGATGGAGTAGAATACATTGTAAGAGCCCATGGAAAGAAACTAAATCTTTAACTTGTAAATGCCGGGTAGATGAAAAGACTAGTGAATTCTAGCAAGAATTGTGTGATTCTAATGATCAAACCCAAGAATGATGTTGATAATGAAGCTTTTCAAGGTTGTGACTCAAGATTGAAATTTGAATTGGTTGATTTTGTTAACCAATAAGATGAGATGTTTCAGGAACCGAAAGGATTGCCTCCTAAGAGAGGAATCCAACATGAAATATGTTTGCAACAATATTTTCCTCTTCCTAACATTGGCATGTACAAGATGCCAATGATGGAAAGTGTAGAAATTAAAAAGAAAATAAAAGAGTTGTTGGAAAAGGGATCATCAGGCCAAGTTCTTCGCCATGTGGGTCACTTATTGTTTTGGTCCCAAAGAAGGATGAAACATGGCACATGTGTGTGGATTTCCATGCATTGAACAAGATTATGGTAAAGAACTATTACCCACTCCCTAGAATAGATGATTTACTTGATCAAGTGAAAGATGCAAAGTATTTTTCTAAGTTGGACTTAAGGAGTGGCTACCATCAAATTAGAATTGTTGAAGGAGACATTTTGAATTGTTGAAACATGGCACATGTGTGTGGATTTCCATGCATTGAACAAGATTATGGTAAAGAACTATTACCCACTCCCTAGAATAGATGATTTACTTGATCAAGTGAAAGATGCAAAGTATTTTTCTAAGTTGGACTTAAGGAGTGGCTACCATCAAATTAGAATTGTTGAAGGAGACATTTGGAAGACAACATTAAGGACAAAACAAGGTTTGTTTGAATGGCTTGCTATGCCTTTTGGTTTATGTAATGCTCATGCTACCTTCATGCATGTGATGAATGATGTGTTGAGGCCATTTCTCGATGAGTTTGTTATAGTCTACTTAGATGATATCTTGATTTTCAGTAAGTCTCGTGATGAGCATGCCATGCATGTGAGAAAAGTAATTGAAATCTTGAGGAAAGAACTGTTGTTTTTGAAGATTTCAAAGTGTGAGTTTGGAAAAACTTCTTTAGTTTACTTGGGTCATATTGTTAGAGAAGGTGAGTTGAAAATAGATCCCTCAAAGGTTGATGTCATTTTGAATTGTCTAAGGCCCAAGATAGTTACTGAGGTAAGAACCTTTTTAGGAGCAACCCAATATTGGAGAAAGTTTACTGCTAACTTTTTTTCTATCGCAGATCCTTTGCATGCATTGACTAGTATGAAAAGGGTTTTTAAGTGGGGAGGAAAACAAAAAAAGGCCTTTGATGCATTGAAGGAAAAGATTAGTTCAACCCCAGTACTTGCACTTCCAAACTTGAGACAGTCATTTGAGATCTAGACTGATGCTAGTGACTACGCTATGGGTACAATCCTCATGCAACATGGTAAGCCTATTTGTTTTCATTCGGAAACTTTTAATGGTGCAGTGATTAATTATCCTACATATGACAAGGAATTGTATGCATTGGTGCAAAGTGTGAAAAAGTGGAAACACCACTTGATGGGTAAAGAAATAATCATTCACACTGATCATCAACCATTGCAATACTTGCAATATCAATCTAAGTTGCAACAATCAAGGCACTTCCGATGGATGGGTTTTCTTCAACTTGGTAATAAGGTATAAGAAAGGTATCTATAACAAGGTTGTTGATATGCTTTCTAGGTCTATTATTAGTGCATCTACTTAAGCATAATTTTGTTTTGCATGAAAGTTATATTGAGCAGTATGCATTAGACAATGACTTTCAGGATGTTTATGCAAACTTGAGTCAAGGTAACCAAGTATAGGAATTGGATTATCATTTGCATGATAACTTGTTGTACCATCTTGGTAAGCTTTGTATTCCATAGGGAGAAAGAGTCAACATCATAAGAGAGGCACATACTTCTCTTATTGCTGGTCATTTCGGTGTAAGTAAGACAATGGCACATCTACAAAGGTATTGTTATTAGCCTTGTATGCTTGAAAGTATGTCATGTTTTACTAGAGGATGTTCAATATGTGCTGCCAGTAAGCATAGCAATAGAAAGTTAGGATTGTACAAACCACTTCTAGTACCTTCTCTTCCATGGGAGAGTGTTTTTATGGATTTTGTTGGAGGTCTTCCTATGTCAAAAAGGAATCATGATTATCTTTATGTAGTTGTGGATAGGTTCAACAAAATGTGTATTTTGATGCCTTGTAAAAATCTAATTACAGTTGAACAAACTGCTAAGTTATTCTTTCAGAATGTATGGGTGCATTTTGGATTTTCCCACATCCATTGTTAGTGATTGATATTCTCTCTTTGTTGGGAACTTTTGGTCAAGCTTGTGGGGATTCATGGACACCAAATTGACAAAGAGTACAACATTTCATCCACAAATAGATGGTCAAACAAAGGTGGTGAACATGACCATGATACATCTTCTTCGTGGGTACTACAGCAAGCATCCTAAGTTGTGGGATGAACATTTGCACTACATTCAACATGCTTACAACTGAGCTAAGCATTCTTCAACTCAAACATCACCATTTGAAGCATGTTTGGGATACTTGCCTAAGTCTCCTTTGGATTTCATTTTTGGAAAGGATGTTTCTATTGACAGTTATAGTGGCATAGACATAGCAAGAATGTCCATTGAACAAATCCAATTGGTACACCAAAGAGTTCAAGAACAACTGGAAAAGAGCCAAGGCAAGTATAAGTCAAGGCACGATAGGCATAAGGTAGATCAAAAGTTCCAAGTGAGTGATGAAGTTTGGCTTCACATTAGAAAAGAGAGGCTCCAAGGAGAAGGTAAAAAGCTCAAACCAATTTGAGATGGTCCATTTAGAATTATGGAAAAGATTGGTAACAATTCCTTCAGGTTGGAGTTTCCTTCATATATGCAAATTTATGATGTTGTTAATGTGGAAAATGTAAGGTTATATGGACCTCCTTTGATTGAAGATCAAGGAGAGAATGTTCAAATTCCTACCATTGAATATTCTCTCCTGAATACCTTGATGAACTACAATAAGACACAATTCTTGATAGAAGAACAAGGTCTTCAAAACTGGTGAGTGTTGACTACCTTCGAGTGGGGCTCAAAGGAACAAATAATTCCAAGGCCAAATGGATCAAGATTGGAAAGGTGAGGGAACTGTATCCTCATCTGTTGAAGAACTGAAAGTGATATTTTGGGGTCCAAAAGCTTCTAGTGGGGAGGAGTGATCTGGTGCTCAAAAAATATGCTCAAAAGTTAAAGTTTTTAGATCAAAGAAAAATATGAACAACTATGTAGATCTTGTCTTCCTAATTTCGGTGTAACTTGTTTCACAGAAAACATACATTGTATGCTCCTAGAAACATGTTCTTTTTGTTTTCCCAAACATGAAAATTTGGCAAAAAGAATGTACAGGTTTCCCAGTCAGCAGTTTCTACAGCTGACTGGGCATGGTTGAATGCGTTCAAACGATCAATCCGGTTGCGCCACATGTCCAAATTCTACAAGTGTTGATTTGATGTTTTTTATTGGTTGGAGAGTGGCCAACCAGATTTTGCCACATGGAACAACCAAAGGCTGCCACGTGGTAGCATGGGAGCCACCAAAATTTTGGATCAAGTCTGAACTGGACTCCGCAGGGATTGAAACTATGACCAACTCTCAAACAACGCAGGGCTCTTACTGATCAGGATACCGTGGGGCTTGTTAAAGCCTTTTTCACAAACCTATTATATAGTGTATGTGGAAGAGTTAAGGCCATGACCTTGGGGCGTATGAAATGTAACGCGACAGTGGTAGAGCGAAGTGGGGGCTCGACTGACGGGGGTAGGCTGTTGGCCTTAGCTCCCAATCACATAGCCCCCACGTGACCCGATTTTTCGGATTTAAGGCCTTAGTGGCCAAATTAGCGCGCCCACTAAATACACCAAAAATCTACCAAAATGGCGCTCAGTTAACACAATTTGAGGCGAAATTGTAGGACCAGTGCCAGATTTTGGGGAATTTGTAGAGTGAATAGCAGCCAAGCTAGGGGAACTCATAACTTTTTCAGTTTTTGACCAATTTGGGAGCAGGAAGAGGCTAGATAAGAATTTTTGGGTCTTATGAATCCATTGGAACAAGTTTCAGAGCCATTTGAGCACTGTAAATGTATGTATTAACACTTTTAAGCATAATTGAAGAGGGCCAAGCCATTGGAAGCTGGACCAAGGAGACGTAGACCAGCAGGGGTGAACTCCTTCATCATGTGATGTTGTGTTACTGTTTATGGTGATGTTTATGTCTAATATATGTTGTTGTTCAATGTTTTACTTATGTTAATTTTCTCATGAAATTTACATAAAAACTCATAGCTAGCTTGCAATTTACCTCTTAATCCTCAAGCACTTGTTTATATTCAGAATTGGAATTTAACACAACAAACACTAACTTTCCCATTCATATCAACTAGTAATCAAGTGGTTTCTACCATGTTCGAATATGAGACATTCACTCGCATGGTTAGATTCATGCTACGAATCGAGAGATGGAGATCGTGACCTTGGATCTAGTTTCATCCATCCAGGATGCGTGGCGTTATTAAATATTCATGATTGTAAACATAGATCTGTTGATGGCTGCATCCATACTATGTCGTCTATTGACATGGATCGTCAAATGTATTTATGTACTGGTTCTTCGAGACATTTATGCTCTGAGTATGGGAATGCCTACCTCACCGATGATCTTATATTGCATTGCAACATTTGATTGATTGTTTCAGGTCTCCGACTGTAGTCTCTAACCCGAACCTTGGCATGATAAAGTGCTTATGTGATCAAATATATCTTCTGACTTTTCACTTTAGGGGGCAATCTGTTACACACCATTTTTTTGCATTAGGCAAATGACTGTTGCTTTGGATCTTTCACTATCCGTCAAAGTGTTCCAAAGCACCCCCCTGCAAGGTTAGAATTGAAACAATCCCAAAGAGAAATAAATTCTCGGTTCTCAAGGTTCAAAAACCTATTTTTGGTTTCTTGCATAGTTCCCTAGTCCATTTATGTGCATACATAGAAGAGTCCATTAGAAACTATGCAGTTGTGTGCTTTGTTTGACACTATGGCCTGTGCACATGACTTAACGCATGTAAAAATAAAAATTAAAGTCTATAATCATTGTTAGTTTAATATTTCCCACCTAACAAGCTTCAAATGTATGCCTATTCAACCCTAATCCCTCCCATTGTGGAGCTACTTCCCTCTATTTGTGGAATCCTTATCCCACCATTTGTGGATCTCATCCCTTAGGAAGAGGATCCTAAACCTCCTCCTCTTGGCCTATAAATAAAACACAGGCCAAAGTATTGGGGAGGACCACTGAAGGTAGGCTTATTCTGCAGAAATAAATCTAGAAGGCTTTTCATCCAAGAAGAGGGTTGGAGATTGTGAGAAGAGGATTGTAACATCAAGGCTTTGAGGTTGTAAGTTTATTCTCCGTCTTATTTAACAAAAAAAAACTGTTCTTTCCTAATTATGTCTTTTCTAATATCATTTGTGGGATTCCTTGACCACTCACATAGGTTATGATTGGTTATTGATTCAATTTATGATATATTTCGAGTTAAATAGTTCATTTATCTTTCATTCTATAAACTAGATGATTTGATCATTTGTGTGTTTCTGTCTATGTAGATCTCCTTCAAGACATCATGGAGAAGCTGTGGAAAGTGCTGGAACGGTCTCTAAAGCAACAAGGAGAAGTTAATTGTCGAAGCCACTGAAAGGGACTTCAATAGGCATTTCGATAAAACAGTAAGTGATCTCTCTCATATTGTTTGTTTCAATCAATCGTAAGCTAAGGAAATATAGCGGTTATTTATTGTTTGTTACTAGATTTATTTGAGGTCTAGGGAGATCCGTCTTGTTCTCAAGAGGGATTAGTCCAACTAACAGGTTTGTTGTTTGCTACAACACAAAAGGAGCATCCATGACAAACCTGTCAGTGATAATGGCTTAACATACCTTCAGTAATCAATCATGTTCATGAATATAACACATATTCATATATGTCAACTAAGGTCAAGGTTTAGAGAACCTCGCATGTACCATTTTCATGGCATCCACATCATTGTTGATTATCTCCCATGGACTAAACTAACCACTTGGCTATTATAGCGCTATCCACTTAATCGTGGACATAACATATGTATTGATATCCGTTTAAGAAAGTTAGAGTGGAGATAACTCCATGTGTTTATGCAAAGAATGCATTGGGTTTTAATAGCAATTGCATGCAGCGAGAGGGATTATTTTATTTGAATTCCTCTCTTTACCTTTTTAACTTGTTGCAAGTACCATTTCCTCCAACTGTTATTTTCTGCTAGCAACGTTTGCACAATTAAATTCTAGCCATGCACATTTCTGCATTTATGCTTGCTGCCACATTTAGGGGTAACACTCCCTAGTATCTCAATGATGGCCTATTTTGGCCCATCTGCCCAACATCAACATGTTTTTTTCCATGCAAAACATGCACTACCCACTCTCGACCTTCCTCATTTCCATCACGCATAGGCCTATCTCAAGTTGTATTCTCTCCTAGGTTTGAATCAACTCTCTTACCAAAGATTGATGGATTTCCTCAGTCCCCGACGTTAACATTGAAAAGGAAAAAAATAAAAAGGAAGCTGAGGAAAACCAATATAAAAAGGGCAATCACAATTGCAATCACACAATTTTTTTCTTCAAAAAAACAACATGGTCGTGTGAAAATGTACAACCAAAATGATATCAATCCATGAGGTCAATAAATCAAAGCCATAACACATAAGCCTTAAATAAAATAGTCCCCAAAATCAATTTAATCCCCATGAGTCCAACATTTGTGGCACTTCTAGCCCTCATACAACTGCACACACACACACACACATATTCACACACCAAAATCAATTCAAGAATTATTTATAAGGCTCAAAACAGCTTGAA
>APFE030696615.1:0-13277 GCA_000404065.3 Pinus taeda | reverse complement strand
GGGTGAATCAGTATTATCAGGTCAATTATTTTTCATTTCACAATTAGATTTGCATATGCTACTTCAGTTAGTGAAAACAACGTATATACACAACTATGGTTAAGGAAATTCGCGTATAACTTGCAGACTTGTAATTTAATTTATTCTTCTAATGTTTATCATTAATCTGTGTGTCAGAACCATATAAACAATAACCAGGAACAGTGAAACAGATCAGACAGTCACACACAAGAACACAAGATATAAGGTGGAAACCCAATGTGGGTGAAATCCATCTGCTATAATTCGTCTCTATCTTCTTTCAATTAGAAAATTCTTTTTACAATGGATCTGTATTGGTGAAATATTATACCAGTATGCAGGCTTCTACTTGCAGAAGGCTACAACCTTCTCTCGTTCTCCAGCTTCTCCTGGAAGGGAGCTACAACCCCCTTAACTCTTGTACTAACTGAGGTACTAGTACGTAGGTGCTGACCTACAGAAGGCTACAACCTTCTCTTTTCTTCCAGGGACCACGTTTCATAAATTTTCAAACTGGATCCATGAATAACATCAATCAAACATCAAGTATATCTGCATCAACCAATCTCCTTTGTACAACCCAATACTGAATCAACCAATCACTTCTTAGAATGTTGTAACTAGAAAACAATAATAGTAACCAGACACCAATTCTGAACCCAGAACATTGCAGCAATAAACAGAAGTAACTAAAACATATTTCATGAGATGTACGCTACTTCAATATGTAGAAACATGCATACATACGCAACTATATTAAGGCCAACCAGCATATATGTTGTCTTCACTTGCTGAACCCGCGTGTATATGCGCCTCCGATGTGCCGAACCTGCGTACAGATCTATAAAAGATAATTTACCATTTTTACTTAATCAGACATCAGTTATACCCAGTTTATCAGATTTATAGATCTAATCATGCGCCAATTATAACAGATAAAAAATCACACAATGATACTACTATTCAAGCCTTAAGATCTCGACCCATCAATAGAACTAATCCATCTTTTAGTGCTCAGATTCCTCCTTGGTTCGGATCTAATAATGCACCATAACCCAATTCTAGATCTTGCTCTTCATAAGATATTCAATACTTCAGTTGATACCCTTGTCCAATGATCTCCTTCCCCTTTTATAGTGTTAGGCCTTACTCAATACCATGGTCCAAAACCATTTAGAACCAATACTAGGGACCCAATACCTGGGTTCAACACTTTGGACGCAATACCAAGGTCCAAAACCATAGGTCCAAATATAATGGACTAAATACCATGGACCAAAAATAAGTTTTCCCACATGTATGCGCTTTTCTTTGCAGGAAAGTGTGTGCATACGTATACGCGACTTTTGATCAGCAATCCTGCTTGTATATGCGACCTGGTTAAGAGGAACCTACGTATATGTATTTTTCTTCCATTCTGAGAGCTTGAATTGTGATCTGCCATCTAAGTGAGTTGCCATCAAGGACAAAACCTGTGCCATAGTGCCAAACCTGTGTCATAATGCCAAAATTACATTCCCCAATAGTTCATAGGGGATGTTTTCATCACACATGTATATATAAAGGAGATTGAGGCAAAGCCCCCTCCTCCTTCTAGACATCCTGCATCGCTAATTCGTGTCCTTGCAACTTGTAGGTGATATTTTGTTTCTTTTTCTGCCTGTGGGAATAGTTCTTTCTCAGATAATTTTCTCCACAACACCAACAAGTAAAAATCCTCTTCTCCTTTCCCTCCTCACCGGCCCTCTTACTACTAATGTCATCTTTCCTTTTTGAGGATTTAGTTTGATATGTCAATTCCTACATATATTTTTACATTTCAATTCCACTCAGCCAATTCATGTTGTTTCCCTGCGAGCTTTCTAAGTTCTTCCATGAGATCTTTAGCTCATCTTCCAAGTCCTTGAGCTCAACCTCCAAATTCTTGAAAATCCTTTTCCTTTGGAGGAATGTCCCTCTTTCTCGTTCTTGATGGACTTGGTCCATATTATTCCATGCCATGCCATGCCATGATATAGGTTTCCTTTGTTGCCACTGATTTTTTCTATTTGATGGCACAAACACTCAGTTGTTAGTGTATTAATGAAATACAATGAATAATATTCCAACTGTTCAATTTCTAGGATAAGGCCCACCACACTACCCTATAGTGGTGCACACTTCTGCAAAATTTTATCAGTCGTTTATCTCAACTAGGACACCATATACATCAACATGGCTTCCAAAATCATAAGATATATATATATATATATATATATATATATATATATATAAGTACACCATCATGTTATCATGTTATTTTTTTTGAAATCAGTGTCTTTACCAGGACCATCAACGTTAATTAAAATCACCCTCTTTACTGAGACCACATTTCCAGAGTTTTAAAGAAAAATTCAGCCCTTGTAAAATTTTAGCCAACATTATGAATTCCAAAGATCAACTTTCTTGCTAAGGCCAACAATAGTCATTAAGTTCAATCACTTTGATAAGGCCAACAATCATGGTATATGTAACCTCAAAAGGGAATAATAAGAAAATCACATGTTGCATTACCATCTACCTTCTGGTAATATATAAAGCATTGTGATGGAATGGTCATGAGTTGATTGCATGCATAACCATACATGCAATCAACTCATGACCATTCCATCACAATGCTACACCCAACATTCCCTTGCACAAGCAAACACTCGACATGCAAAGCATGATCATAGTGCTATAACCATCACCTACACAAGAAACCACTAGACTCTCTAACAAAGTAAAAAACAACATGCCTTCATCTCATCAACAGTATCTATCTTATAACATACATATTGTAGGGTTTTCCTATCCAGATACATAAATATATAAATTTAGTCAACAACAACTATGCTACACAATACAAGCAATACAAGGATTTCCGCAAAATCCCTCGTATCATAGGAGCATTCATATGGCCATTCCTCCCAATTGTGTAAGAACACACCACTTAAACAATCATGTACAAACAATGCAAGTAGTTATGCATAACTAAATACATAATAAACATCCATGGTCACAACATTAGATCGTTCAAACCTTCAATATGCCTAAAGAAAACTCTTGCAATACCATTGCATTTTCTAATAAAATCAATTGTACAAGATCATCCTTGCAATCATCATACAAATCACAATCAAATGCTATAAATAGCATTCAATCATATCCACTTTCAACTACAACACTCAAAGCCAGAGCTCCATCCTAGCTCTAAAGATCCAAGCACTGGATCCACTGCTCTGTTAAGTTATAACAGGGCACCAATTAATCCTCAAAGGTCTAGAGTTGAAACCATTGTCTACATTTCTTTTGTGATAGATCCTATTTAGTCTAAGTGATAAAATTGGAAGCTTTGATACCACTCTATAATGCACCCCCTCCTAATCCCTTGCCCCTAACAATGTTAGAAGGAGGTGGTTACTATGCAGACCCAATATCCATGGTCCAATTATGGAAATGGGGTCTAGATTTTCAACCCTTTTTCAACTTTCTTAAAACTTAAAATGAATGATGTTATTCTGTTCGTCTCATCGAGACGACTCCAATGATATAAGTTTTGCTCTGATCCGATTCCTGGATTCCTAGATATGGCCATCCATAGATTAGTCATTTAATTAGCACCACCTCACCAACTTGCGACGTGGTGCCCATGTGGCAATCTTAGTTGGTCTCTCTCTGCCACATGGGTGTACTACCATAGCTTCCGACCTGTGTGTACATACATACATACATACATATATATATCCCTCTTGAGCTTACAAATAAACACTAGCCAGATACACAAGCCAATTACACAAATCGTTAAAACACAAAGAGAGCATTCTAACGACCCTGTAAGGCAGTTGCTCACCACTTGTCAAAAATCGATTTCCTTTAGTGGCACACACGGCTCTGCCCATGTTTTAAGTGGAGACACATTGTAATGTATAGGAGGAATTTGAACCTCTATCATTTTGGGAAACTCAAGCTTATGAAAGTTTCCACTTCTTTCTTGCCCCAGTTTTTCTTTTCTATTTGATTTTTGAGCATGTGGTTTTGTTACTTGTATATCGTCAGTTTCAGAGTCCATTTGCTGCCAAGATTCCTCAAGTCAAAGGTTGCACAAATATCTGTGAGAAATGAGATTTCTTGCGCATATTGATTTCTTTTGATATTTAGGCAATGGAATTATATGTAGGCTTTTTGCAATAGAACTGTAAAAGGGTGGTTTCATGATTTTGATAAGTCTATCTGGCAGGTTTGATTCAATCACTTTACGCAGGACTCAGGAATCTGCTTCTAAGCATGATCAAATGGAGCATAGCACTGGGCTTATTGAAGCAGTTATTTTCGAGACAAAGGATAGGTACAAGATTAGTGGCAATCCATATGATGGGGCCACTACACTATGCTGTACTCCAGACCTTGCCAAGTTAGAAGGCTGTAAACAAGGGGAGATCATTGTACACCGATCTGCTGATGAGCCAAACTGGCCTCGCTCCATTCCCTTTGTCTTCCAGGGGAATAATTTAGAAGCAAAGGAACAGCCAGACACCATCTATATCACAAAGTCTGGCATGTACAATATTTATTTTATGTTCTGTGATCCCCATCTGAAAGGGACTATTATCAATGGCAGAACTGTGTGGAAGAATCCAACAGGCTATTTGCCAGGCAGGTTAGCACCTTTATTGAAATTCTATGGGTTTTTGTCTTTAGCCTACCTTATTCTTGGACTTATCTGGTTTCTGCAATACGTGCGTTTCGGGGATGATATATTACAGCTTCAAAACTGCATAACAGCAGTGATATCCCTTGGAATGCTTGAGATGACCTTGTGGTATTTCGAATATGCCAATTTTAATGCAACTGGGCGTAGACCAATGAGTATCACTACCTGGGCAATCACTTTTATGGCTATTATGAAGACTGTCTCTCGGCTTCTCCTTCTTGTGGTTTCTATGGGTTATGGTGTGGTGCGACCTACTCTTGGGGGAATTACATCAAAAGTGGTTCTTCTTGGAGCAATCTACTTTGTGGCTTCAGAGGCACTGGAGCTTGTAGAAAATGTTGGGAATATAAATGATGTTTCTGGAAGAGCAAGGACTTTCCTTGTATTACCTGTCGCTGTTCTTGATACTTTCTTTATTGTATGGATCTTCACTTCCTTGACAAAAACTTTGGAAAAGCTACATGTAAGTCCCTCGTTGCTTGCCTCTCTTACTATACCATGCTCCCCCCACAAAAGAATAAAAGGTATAGTATACCCAGTATACTGTGAAACTCAACTTGGCCAGAAGTTTAATAGAGGTATAAACTACTTGCAAATTCAGAGCCCAGAGCTTCTTTGTTTCTTTTTGTCTCTTTTACTTGGGCATGCATACATAGGACCCTGAACGGGTTCTATTCTGTTTGATATTGCAAGTTCGATTAAAATCATGAGTATCGTAGAATGACATCCTACACTCTTAGTTATTGCATGAATGTTTATAAAAAATTGTGTATTCAGATTTATGATATAGGGCTCATGCAGAATGGTATACTGAATTCAATGTTTGTGCTGTTCTGTGTTTATATGCACCGTTATATAGCCAGGATGTTATGTATCTTTTATTCAGATATCCCTTCGTAGTTAAGTTTCTTTAATTTACTGTTGCGTATGTTGGTTGATGTCTTTAGCCTAAATCAAAACTGGTTTTTTGGATTGGGAGTTTTACCGTGATCAGATTTCATCTCTGTCAGCATGAAGCCAGTGGTTAAGGACCTACCTCTTGATCATAGCAAGTGTGGAATGATACTTGAGTAGGGCTGTCTCTGCCAAGTGCACATCCCTTACCAAAGACTTATTTTTGATGTCTTTCTTGACTGAACAATTCATGAGCATGCGAAGATGTTGGCTTGCCAAATATTCTTCAATACCATGTAGTCTCATGTTGATATTTCTCAAGCCATGATAAGCTGACTCTGCACTGAAATTATAAATAAGCCCTAGATAGCTTAAAAACTGAAACCTATCAAAACTGCAATCTCTGAATATTAGAATCTAGAAACACATGCTGCTGGAAACACTACAAAAATATAATGGAAAGCAAAGATCTTAAATCTGCATCACTGTTTTATTATATCTGGAAAACTATAGCCTCTAATGCTATAGGTCAAACACATAAACTCACTAATCATCTGAGTGGCCCATCCTATATCTCCTTTATAGAAAAGGAAATCAGTTAGAATTTACAATCACAAACCCTAAATCAGTTCACTGTAGGCTAGGTAAGAAATCCTAACCCTAATACCCTAATTCTTATCTTGATTGTTGTGCCTAGTTTTGCATGTGAGAATACCTGGTCTAATGTGCTCTGATGGAAATAACTACACTCCTATAGAACTATGCTGTTACCAATCCTTTCCTCATGTAAAGTGCCTAGACTTTAAGTAGGAAATAGAAGTCATTCATAAAACATCTCTAAACTGAAAGAGATGTGGATTGTGGATTTCCAATTGAGTGTTTCTGCGTAGGCTTCTCTGCGTTGTGTTTGTGTGAAAGAGGTGGGCTCTTTAGGAATGCAGAGTTGTCCAAAATTAGTTCCAAGTTAAAGGGAATCAGTGCATGCCTCTTAAAGTTAAAAGTATTCATCATTCGCAGGACTGAAAGCTCAGCTGTCCCCTCAAAGAATTCTAAGGGTTATATAAGTACCACCTTTCTTATGGAATACAACATGGATGTGCAATAGTTTTTTTTCTTTTTATAAATACAGCCAATTAGGTCTTTCAAAATTTGTCTTATGTGTTCAATTACTTATCTCTGAATTACCTTGCAATAGTTTTTTTTCTTTTTATAAATACAGCCAATTAGGTCTTTCAAAATTTGTCTTATGTGTTCAATTACTTAACTCTGAATTACCTTTCTAAACCATCTAGTTGTTTCTTACCGAAAAATTCAGAGGTATGCATGTTTCATTATCTGAAGAAGAGATAGATGAGCTAGAGAAAGCTATTGTCCTCTCTCTGAAGTATGATCTGCGAATTTCAGTATCATATGAACTTGGTTTCAGTTATGTTTTTTATGCTGCTGGCTTAAGCGATTATGCTTGATGGAAAAGCCCAGAATCTTCTTGGCTGTAATATAGATATTTTCTAGACCTTGATAATATATTAAAATGTCATCACTTCTGCTTGGTTGTTGGTGGATTCTCCTAACTCCCAAGAAAACCTTGCTTAGATTGTGCCAGATATTACTTAATGCTGAGACTATTACTGCAAGATGATTTGTTCATCTGAATCTCTTGTGCTGAGATCAGCCCCCTTATAAGTAAGTGCATTGGTTTATGAGTTAAATGTTATATAGATGCTTATGTCCTCCGAATTCTTGATGCATTCTGTCTAGAGAAATGATTTTATATTGATTTTTCAGGAGCGTTATGCTTCAAAAGGGTACTACACTCAGATGTAAGAGAATGACTTTACAATTCTTCTTTCAGACTTTAATCTGCTGAGTATCTACCACCTATCAAAAGGTGGAACACATGATGGCTTCTGTTATTTGAATGCCCTCTTTGTGGAGGTGCATTGGCCCACAAGCGGCAAAGTTGCAAACATGTTACTTAAGAGAATAAAACCCTAACATGTCACTTAATGAGAATAAAACCCTAAAAAACCCTGATTGTGACCCTACTTTCACTGGCCTGATAAAGCCCAATCTGACCTTAACATTAGACAAAGAAAATGAGAATAATTAAATTCTCAAGTGTCGGGGTTCTTTAATGGATAGAGGAGGACTAGGTCCAGGGACGATACTAAGTGAGGATTTCTTTAGTGTATTCATCATTTGCAGGACTGAAAGCTCAGCTGTCCCCTCGAAGAATTCTAAGGGTTATATAAGTACCACCTTTCTTATGGAATACAACATGGATGTGCAATAGCTTTTTTTCTTTTTATAAATACAGCCAATTAGGCCTTTCAAAATTTGTCTTATGTGTTCAATTACTTATCTCTTAATTACCTTTCTAAACCATCTGGTTGTTTCTTACCGAATACTTCAGAGGTATGCATGTTTCATTATTTGAAGAAGAGATAGATGAGCTAGAGAAAGCTATTGTCCTCTCTCTAAAGTATGAATTGGGAATTTCAGTATCATATGAACTTGGTTTCAGTTATGTTTTTTATGCTGCTGGCTTAAGCCATTATGCTTGATGGAAAATCCCACAATCTTCTTGGTTGTAACTTGTGAGAGTGTGCCCAATACTTATTTTATGCTTCTAGCTCTTACTTTTGATATTTTGAGCTTGATGTCTATTATATTTCTGCTTTTAATTTTAGGTCAAATCAGTATTGAAGTATTGGTTCGCCATTTGCTTTCAGGTACATTATAGTCCTAACAACAAACCACTGGTAGCAGAGAAATTACACAAGGTTTATCCAGGCCTTCTATGTCTGCAATACTTCTAAAGCATACATAAACAACATTACTCTTTTCACATAGCAAAAAAGCTAAAGAAATCTGATAGACCTTTTCGGCCAGTACCAGCACATAGGATCTCACAAGACCAGAGGTTTTGGGAAGACTCTGCCCTCACCTGGAATAATCAGTAATCACTGTTCAAGCTTTCTCAAGGAAAAACCTTTCATTCCCAAATTATGGAATCTGATTCCAAAGTTTGTCACTCGGAAAATTTGGAATAAGATCATCTTCCATTAAGGCAAGAGATATCTGAGAGAAACTTTGTTGATTAAACATCTGAAATAAAATTTACAAAAAGATGAACAGAAAATATTGAAATAAACAGAAATAAACAAATCAGAAGTCAAATACTGGAAGCAATATTTAGCAATGTTGTTAAAAGCGCGAGCGGTATTAAATCGGCGTGGGGAATGAAGCGGAAAAAAGCGGAAAAATCGGGAAAAAAGCGGAAAAAAGCGGGGAAAAATCGTTTGGTACAAAAATATTCATTTTTTTCATTTTTTTTTTTCAATTTTTCATTAAAAATCGCGCTGCCTCACCAGCCCGAGCTTTTTTCCCAAAAAAGCGGGCTTTTTTCGAAAAAAGCGCACTTTTTTCCCAAAAAAGCGGCAAAATTTTTTTATCCCGCTTTTTTTCCTATAAAAAGCGCAATTAAATCGGCCTAGGGAAAAACTCGCGATTTTTTGAAAAAAGCGCGATTTAATCGCGCTTTTAACAACACTGATATTTAGTCAAGCATTTGAAATAGGAATGGACTACATAGATCTCATCAAGTAAGTTTGGCCACATATATTGCTGGCCATTTTCTTCACACAGATAGATAAATTCCGCATTGAAAACTACAGGAAAATTATTGCTGATTGGTCATACATCATAGTAATTTTGCGGAGGGCATAATCTACAAGACTGTATAATAAGAAGAAGAAACTCAGCAGAAAGTTTTCAATCAATAACAAATCCATTGGTTGTATTGCTGGCCTATTTCTTTATCTTTAACTGCTACTCTAACAGAATCGATAGAATCTTTGGAAGAGAAGTCAGAGGATGTGAGCTCCTAGCAATACTTATGTCCTCCGAATTCTTGATGCATTCTGTCTTGATGAGCCACGAATTTTGATAGGTTAGTGTTCTTGTAGCGCTGAAATTCAATAGGGCTTGTCATCTTGCTACTGTAGTGAGAAAATGCCACTTTTATATCCTCAATATGGCATGTGCTCCTCTGATCTTGAAGCAAGTTTAGAATTTCATAATAGATAGTGCCTATGACCTCCATTTTTTTATAACCTTCATGTTGAGGCACTTCCCAATGCCAATGAAAGTACTCGATGACTTCTAGGCATACCATTGATGGATCAAATGAGGTCATATCACTGAGGTGGAATCCAATATTGGAGGCCCAGTTCACTTGGAAAGATGGGTTAAATCCAAACCACTGGACCTTACCAGACCAGACTACTGAGCTGAGGAAAGTAATATTAAATCTAAAAATCAAACTGACTTGTCCTTCCTTTAGTGCCTGCAGATATCAAACATAAGTAAATAGAAAATCCCACCTTCACTGCTCAGAGCCATCATTTCATTTAATTATTCGTTCATATTAATGTACAGAAATTACCAAAGTAAATTCATAGGACTTCCAAATCCATCCAGAATAACTAACATAAAGCAATTAGCTATATCATGTTTACCTTTTGCCTGCTATTTCCCTCTCAATCAGATAGTATGATAATCTTGAACAGTTAACTTATTACTTCTCACTGAAAGAATTTCATCAGCATGTCATGTTTGTAAAATTGGTGAATTCTCTGATGACATCTCACAGTTCAAGCATTTTACAAAAGCAGATTGAAAACATTCTAACCTCTGCTGCCTGCTCTGCATTTTTGAAAACATTCCAACCTCTGCTGCCTGCTCTGCATTTTTGAAAACATTCCAACCTCTGCTGCCTGCTCTGCATTTTTGAAAACATTCCAACCTCTGCTGCCTGCTCTGCATTTTATGAGACACATATCTAACTTGTCAAGCTGATTCAGTGGTGAATTGTATTCACAATGCAGATCTTCGTGAAGATAAGCGTTTTTTGGCCAACAATCTGGGTACTACACCAATAACAACTGCACAGGTAACAAGTTCCTTACAATGTGTAGTAAGACCTGGATTTAGAAGAAAACATACTCACTAAGGCCATAGTCTACCTAAAAGTTGAACGTTAGGGCTACATTATCATATACAAGTGTGTTCCATTTGGATCAAATGAGGTCATATCACTGAGGTGGAATCCAATATTGGAGGCCCAGTTCACTTGGAAAGATGGGTTAAATCCAAACCACTGGACCTTACCAGACTGCTGAACTGAGGAAAGTAATATTAAATCTAAAAATCAAACTGAGTTGTCATTCCTTTAGTGCCTGCAGATATCAAACATGAGTAAATAGAAAATCCCACCTTCACTGCTCAGACCCATCATTTCATTTAATTATTCGTTCCTCCCCCACATACGTAGGAATGAAAGATAAGGTCTGGCTAAATTTACTGCCCATCTGGTGAACTCAAAAGTGACACACCATTTTTCCATAATCTTATTAGCATTCATATCCTATGGCTTGTAGAACTTAATATCATGGGAGGTAAGAGTTTGATAGGAACCCCCACCATTTATACTCAACATTCCAACACTTATTTTCACAATCTCCTTTTCTATGGTATTATTCAGGCTATCGCAGACCCTCAAAACCTGGTTTTATTCTATAAACATAAAACTGTTTGAGATCCCTTAACCTCCTGTTAACAATCTGGATTAACTTGGGTTTCACATCTCTTCCTAATTATGATTGAGGATTCTCCAATTAAAATTAACTTCTGATTCCCCTTGATTAGATATTTTCTAGACCTTGATAATATATTAAAATGTCATCACTTCTGCTTGGTTGTTGGTGGATTCTCCTAACTCCCAAGAAAACCTTGCTTAGATTGTGCCAGATATTGCTTAATGCTGAGACTATTACTGCAAGATGATTTGTTCATCTGAATCTCTTGTGCTGAGATCAGCCCCCTTATAAGTAAGTGCATTGGTTTATGAGTTAAATGTTATATAGACTTGTATAAAACTTATTGTTTTAGGTTTGAGGTCAATGATTTATCTTCAGTAATAATTCTTGACAAGTTAATGCTAGTGGGGAATTCATGTCTCAAATCTCTAATTTGGATGTCGGTTTTAGGCCTTTGCAGAAAATGTGTCCTGCAATATTATTTGTGGTTTGGTCACATGCTCATGCTTGAGCAAATTTTAGTCTGGTCTTTTCTCATGGGTCCCTTGAGCACCCTCTCCATGCTCTGCCTGGGTTTCATTTTCCTCTCCCATCAAGGAAGAATATATTACCATATACATGAGAGAGTGGGCTGAACTGGGGAAAGAATCTCAGGTGGGGAGTCTGAAAATTGAGTCCACTCTTCATGACCCCAACCTTTCACCCATTGCAATTACTTGTTTGTATAGTGGATTTCCGTAAGGCGTTCCCTCTAAGAAAGACATCCATTTCACACTTAAAAAAGGATGTTTCAACATCAAATACCATTTTGATAGTTTCTGTCCTCACAACTATTTGTGTTTTCCATTTCAAACTTAAAAAGGGATGTTTCAAGATCGATACCATTTTGATAGTTAATGTCCTCACAACCATTTCATTGTCAATGGGTTTTAACATAATTTGTTGACAAAAAAAATTGATTTTAATGAGTATAATACATGTTTTCAATATATCTTCATATTTTAATTTCCCGTTTGAATAGCCCTTTCCAAGTCAATATGGTTGCCCGGTTGTTGTTCGCATGGATTCATTCATTTATCTTCGCCTTTAACTCCACAGTCTTTACCAGCTGCAAACAAAGGTCTCTAGGCAGGTTCAGTGCATATTTATGGCTGCTTGCATTCCATTTCAGCAGTGTTCGGCATGGCTTCCTCAAATTAAAACTCGAAATCATCAACCCTTGCTTTCAAAAAAGCCCGCAAAATCATATTCACATTTCAATATTCTTCCACGCATACTATGCCTTACGGCGTTTCCTTTGCAGCATTAGATGCAAATGCTAGTTAGGTGCATATGAAATATGTGTAGTAGAGTGTGCGCAGACTACGAAGCGGGTGCGCTGGTATGTACCCCAGTATGCATACAAATTGTTTATGTGCGGTAGGGCCCTCACAATTCACAGCTCTTACAAACCTCTGGTTTCCATGGATGTATTCCTTCAAACTTTCTATACTTCGTTTTTTTTTTTTCTGCATGTATTCCTTCAAACTATCTATACTTACTTTGATATTTTCTTTTTTAAATGAGTGGGGTGAGTATTTCTTTAAAAACTATATATTAACTCGGTTTCACAATATATACATATGTACAGAAGTAAGATTGATTACAATATGTTATGGAGCAATGCTAACATGCAAACGAGAGTCAAACTATACGCAGGATACTTACTTTGATCTTGTATACGTTTGTGTACACGCAGTGTTGAGTATATATATATATATATATGTATGCTTTCATAATATGTTGGTGTATGTGCAAAAAAAAGCGTAGTGTTGGGAGTTGTTTATTTTTGTTATATTTTGAAATGTACATGTATACGAAGGTGTGTTAAAAGTCCGGGTTATATTTTGTCACATGCTATATATATAAGTGTATAAGTGCCTAAGTCTTGGTTATAGGTTTATGTTCGATCATATTTTAGATATCTATGAATTCAACATTATGTATATCTTGGTTTATATACAGGAGTTTGTATAACACGGTCTATATAT
>APFE030696614.1:33789-46666 GCA_000404065.3 Pinus taeda | reverse complement strand
TGAGTCAGTTTATGTGTGAGCCTAGGAAGGTTCACTGGGTGGCTGCAAAACACATTTTGCGGTACTTGCAGGGGACAGTGGATTATGGTCTGGACTACAGGCAGGGTGATGGAGTGAGATTGGTAGATACACTGATTCTAATTGGGCAGGTTGTGCTTCTGATAGGAAGAGCACTTCAGGGTGCTGTTTTGGTTTGGGTTCAGCAGTAGTGTCATGGTTCAGCCGAAAGTAGCAGTCAGTAGCACTGATTTCAACAGAAGCAGAGCATATGGCAGCCAGTCTAGCTAGTTATGAGGCCATCTGGCTTCGCAAGATGTTGTTTGGCTTATTTGGTCAGCCGTTGAGACCTTCAGTGATTAACTGTGATAATCAGAGTTGCATTAAACTCACGGAGAATCCAGTATTTCATGACAGGTCAAAGCATATCGGGATCATATATCATTTCATCAGAGACTATGTTCAGAAAGGAGTTGTGAAGCTTGAGTATATTTCCACTGATGAGCAGGTAGCAGACATTCTTACCAAAGCCTTACCACGGGGCAAGCATGTTTACTTCAGAGACAAGATGGGTGTGGTGAGGAACACCTTCCTCGGTAAGAGGGAGTGTTGAAATTTGGTACCGGAGGACAGGTGGTTCCCTTAGGCTTTGATCTTTGGCCTAGGGAAAAGTGTCCAAAGATTTTAATTTTTCTCCTAAAGTGACTTTATAATTTTTATAAAGTTAAAATCTAATTTAAAAGTGACTTTAAGTGATAAAGTTACTAAGTCTAATTTTAAAGTGACTTTTATAAAGTCAATGAAAAATTAGAAAGGGAAAGTGACTTTGGAAATAAATGACTAAGTGGGTCTTTATTAAAGTGGGTGAATTAAAAAATAGAAAGTGAGATTTAAATGTGCATTTAATCTCAGCCATTGATCTAAATCTATTTCAGCCATTGGATTTAGAGATCACCCAAAGTCACTTGGATCACCCAAAAGTCACTTGGAGTTATATTAAAGGAGGAAAAGGAGGAAAAGATCATTCATTCTTTCATGAGCAGATTGAGAGAAGGAGAGCAAGAGAGCAAGGGAGATTTCTAGACAGTGAGCTACGGAGTATCAGCAGCGGAGTTTCAGCAGCGAAGTAACAACAACGAAGTTTCAGCAGGGCAGTTTTTCAGCAAGGCTGAGTTTCAGCAAAGCTGAGATAAGTTGTAAAAGTTTGCTTGCTGATTTTTGCTTAATATTTTCTTATTGTAAAAAGGCTTTTTTCAGAAATAAAGAAGAGCTCTCAAACCGGTTTTCCCCAAGAGTTGTAGGGTGTTTTTCCAGGGTCATGTTGACCAAAAATATCAGTGTTTTAATGTGTTTTAATGGCTGTTTATTATTGCTATTTTTTATTTCTGCAATTTCCAGCATTCTGTAAATTTTCCAGAATTTGTGTTTTCAGCAAATTTATTTTTTCCAGCCTGTTGAATGTATGTTTATGGGAAAGGGTATTTAACTACATGGGAGAAATAAGGAGAAACTGAAAACCGGGGTGGAAAAACATAAATTTTTACACGTGCAAGGCAGACGCAGTTTTTCAACAATGCCCAAATATCCATGGCCACAAAATTAGTGGCTCATCTCTTCGAACTAGCGCTCTAATACCATGTAAAACAATTCAACAAGAAACCAAATAAACTGTATATTAAATGATATCAAAGAATTATGTACATGTTGTACATATAAATACATATAGTAAACAATTGAATTAGTTCCTTGGAGTTCTTGAACTCCAATAACTACCCAAAATGACCCAAGGTTAATCTTGAGGATTAGTTATCTAACAGAGAAATGTGCAGAGAGAGAGAGAGTGATAAGGGAGATAGAGAGAGGGAGAGAGGATAGCAGGAGGAAAGAGAGATAAACAAGGGAGAGAGAGAGAGAAGGGGAAGAGACAGGGAGAGGAAGATGGAGAGATATATATAGATATGGAGAAAGAGTGTGTATGTTTTGCAAATGATATAGAGAGACAAAGGAGAGGAAGAGGGGTATATATATGGGAGGTGAAGAGAGGGAAGAAGAGAAAGATAGAGGGAGGGAGGGAGAGATAGATAGATATGGAGAGTGAGTCTGTGTGTGGGTTTGGGGGGGCCTCGAGTGAAATAGAGAGACAAAGATGGAGAGATGGAGGGACATATAGATACAAATGCAAGGGGGAGAGAGGGAATAATATTTCTTGTACCATATGCATTGATTTCAGTGTAAATGATGATTTTTAATTCTATTTGATTGCTTGCACTAGATGCATTGATTTCAGTTTAGATGTTGATTTTCAATCCTATTTGATTACTTGCTCTAGATGAATTGATTTTAGCATACGTGGTGATATCTAATCTTATTTGATTGTTTGCATTAGATGCATTGATTTGAGTGTAGATGTTGATTTCTAATTATATTTGATTGTTTGCACTAGATGTATTGATTTCAGTGTAGATGTTGGTTTCTAATCTTATTTGATTGCTTGCATTATATGCATTGATTTCCATGTAGATGTTGTTTTCTAATCCTATTTGATTGCTTGCATTAGATGGATTAGATGGATTAGATGTTGTTAATCTTGAGACAGTAAATTATTAGAAATATTTTTCAAGATTAAATGGATGGGGGAGAGAGGGAAGAATATTTCTTGCACTAAATGCATTAATTTCAGTTTAGATGATGATTTCTAATCATATCTCATTGCTTGCACTAGATGCATTGATTTCAGTGTAGATGTTGGTTTTTGATTATATTTGATTGCTTGCACTAAATGCATTGATTTCAGTGTAGATGTGGATTTCTAATCACATTTCATTGCTTGCACTAAATGCATGGATTTTAGTGTAGATGTGGATTTCTAATCCTATTTGATTGCTTGCACTAGATGCATGGGTTGCATTGAGATGTGGATTTCTAATCCTATTTGATTGCTTGAACTAGATGCATTTATTTCAATGTAGATGTTGATTTTTAATCTCATTTGATTGCTTGCATTAGATGCATTGATTTTAGTGTAGATGTTGTTTTCTAATCCTATTTAATTGTTTGCATTAGATATTGTTAATCTTGAGGTTGTACATTATTAAAAAAAATATTTTTCAATATATATTTAATAATATGTAGAGGTACTAATTAAGAAATAATTATCTGCCAAAAGTTGCAATACCTTGAATTCAAATGAAAAGAATTGTGTAGAATCAATGCTCTTGCAAAGTGCAAATTAATCCTTGACAAGATCGTCCCCTTTTTTCATCACTAACTAATTACTAATACATAATTACATATATACAAAATCACTGATAGAGTAATTTCATACAACAATGTATCCAAAATATTTATAAGAGGAAAATGTATCTTATAAACATAAAAACAAATCAAAATATTTTTGAAGAAGATGCCATAATTGTTTGGAAAAACAAATAATGTAAAGATTTTTATAAATCTGGCCACTCATTAAAAATAATTCAAAAATACATTATTTCTTGACTTTGCAAAACATACTATAGATAAAAAATCATCAAAATATTCTTGAAGGAAAAAAATTATTTCAAACATAAACAAATAAACAAATTATTTCAAGAGTAATATTGAGACATTAAATTATTAAAACTACTCTTCAATATATATTTTGTATTATTTGGAGGAACACTATTTAGAATTAATCTATTGTCAAAAATTGTGATACTTAAAATTAAGTGAAATAGATGTGAAATATCAATCGTCCTACAGACTATTAACAAGATTGTCTTGATTCTTAATCACCAACTAATTACTAATAAACAATTACATACACATATAAAAATATGATACACCAACTGTAACATTAAAAAATATTACCATCTAAATCCAAACGCACAAACCACTCAAAGTATCCAAGCAAGCACAAACATAAAAACCATCCAAGGGAAGCAACACAGACCAAAATAAAGAAGAGAATGATATGGTCAGGCCAAACAAAGAAAATATAATGTGAATTTTGAGTTTTATCTCAAACATATACATAATAATAATAATTTAAAAATGTGACATTGTTTCTCTCAACTGAAAAACATTACCATCTAAATCCAAATACACAAACCACTCAAAGTATCCAAGCACAAACATACAAATTATTCAAGGAAAGCAACACAAACCAAAATAAAAAAGAGAATAATATGACCATGCCAAACAAAGAAAACACAATGTGAAATTTAAATTTTATCTCAATCATATACATAATAATATTAATTTAAAAATGTAACATTGTTTCTCTCAACCAAAACTAAAGTATATCTATCTTTAATGCTCTTCCGATAACCTACATGGTGCTATAAGCTATATCCAATTCTGGATCATACAAGTAAAATGGCAACTGGTTAATCAAGAAGTCGATACTATGGTACAAGTTATCCCTAAGTATTTTGTTTTGAAGAACAAGAACTTCGAATACTCAAGTAGTTTAGTTATACGTAAGGTTTTTATTAAGAACAAGAACTTCGAATACTCCTGTAGTTATAGCACTAAAACCTTACCACAAGTTATGTTTGCAACTTCTGGTATTGATGGGATTAGTAGGGAGAAAAAAGACGAACGGAGAAAAGGAAAGCAAATTCCGCTTCACCACTTAATGACCGACATACAGTCAAGGAAGATCATCAATTATTTTATGCAAGATTATCGGAAATTTGCTTTTGCTATCCGGATCCATCCGTGTATCCGTCCTTGTGTTGAAACTTTAAAGAATGTATATTATCGACTTGTGCACGACTGAATAGGCTGACAACAAGAGACTCTTTTTGAGTGTAAGTTTTGATAGTTTGAATTCATATTGAATGCCGTTGCTTCTGGCAAAATTGTCGAACTGTAGAAAGTGTCTGAAATTGGACACTCCAATCATCATGAGGAAGCCTATGATGATGATAATATCTATGAAGAAAGCTTATGATGATGATAATATGTGTGAAACTGGAAGCTTCACTCATCATTTAAAAAAAAAATGATAATGAGTGGAGCGTCTACACGTTCCATAGTTTTTACAGAAACAAAAACAATATTTGATAAGAAGTCTCTGAGTTTAATCACATTTATAAAAAATAATATAGGACAAGGATAATGAACATTTTACATAAAAATGAAATGGAGAAAACAATTAGTGGAGAGGAAACATCCAAACATATATTGGTGTTGGAAAGAAGGAAAAACTGTATACTTGTAGAGAGTTAATCACAAAAGTTCGCAATTATTTTAGATTGGAAATAATGTTTACTAATCACAAAAGTTCGCAATTATTTTAGCTTGGAAATAATGTTTACATTAGTAAATAAGTAAGATTAGTTTATTGGTTTTTGAGTTTTGTTGAGAGCTTTTTTCAACCAGCATTTTTTTTTAGAATCTGTTGGATCTCATGAACACTATTTATGTGACATGTAATTTTAACTTTGAATGAAAAATACTAATAATTTTGGGTAATTTTGGCTATTGAATAGAGCCAACTCTGACTTAACTCCCTTCCGGGAGGGCAAAAAAAATAGAAAAGTCTTAATTTCTAAGCACTTTGTGAGAGTGACAGTTTTCAGTCTATTTTTTTTCAGAAGAAAAAAGCAAATATATATTGAATTTTTTTAGAAGAAAAAAGCAGATATATATTCAATATTTTTTTCCAGAAGAAAAAAACAGATATATACTGAATATTGAGAAGTTCTTACCCGTCTACATATTCTTAAAGATTGTCTATAAGATTTCAGGCATCAAATGGATATAATCTTTGATCTTAATAAAAAAGACGCTGAAGTAGTCATCTGAGATATTGAGTAATGCCATCAGAGATCAACCAAAAAAGATAATATACAATGGAAAAAAGTTTTGCAATAGAGAAATCCAATCATTAACCAGGAATTGGAAAGTTCCTAGCATTGTAAACCATCAAGTCTCTTGCCATTCAATGGTAACATGTAAACCATCAAGATCCGAATCCAGAACATTTTTTAATAATCTGTCTGCCTCAGAATTTCAGTTTCTGCTAATATGCTGCATTGTGGGGTTTTTGAGTCTATATAGGTTTGCGAAGTGTGAATCCGCGCCAACTCTGACTTAACTCCTTTCCCGGAGGGCCAGAAAAATGGGGAAGTCATAATTTTTAATTACTCTTTAAATATAGGTTTGCGTGGTGTGAGAGTGAGTTTTCAGTCTATATATATATGCATATATATAATTGTGTGATATCCCAGCCAACTATGACTTAACTCCCTTCCGGAGGGCAAAAAAATAAGAGCGCCAAAAAATTGAGGAAGTCTGTAATTTCTAAATACTCTGTAAATAGGTTTGCCCAGTGTGAGAGTGACAGTTTTCAGTCTATATAAGTTTGCGAAATGTGAAAGCGACAGTTTTCAGTCTATATGTATATGTATATATATAGTTGTGTGATATCCTAGACAACCCCCTCCCTTCCTGGATGGCCGAAAAAAGACGGCCAAAGTTAATTTCTAAATACTATGTAAATAGGTTTTGCGCAGTGTGAGAGTGACAGTTTTCAGCCTATGTGTATATCTATATATAGTTGTGTGATATATCATTTTCATAGTGGTTGTCTAGTGAGCTTGAGGAGGAGAGAGTCCCTGCCTGGAGAGATTTACTAACGGAGGGAGCATCGTTCTGAGGACTTGTTCCAATGAGTTCTGTCGGCAAACGAGGCCCAGGGAGTCCTGCGCATGTCCAAAGTGCTGGACCACTCACAGTCAAAATGGATGAACGTGAATCGGCCACCCTGCCGATCTGCGTTCGGATTATTTACGCTCAGATCCGCTGCTTGATCTGGTGACAGGTATTAGATGGACGCCTTTATACATTGCGGTCGAACAGTTCTTGGAGTCAGGAGTTAACTAAGAGCGACGTGCTCTGCTACATGATGGTGTTGTTGGAAATAATCACGGGGAGTGAGAATGCCATTGGACTTTAAATTTCCTTTCATTTCATGGATAGATGGCAGGATGCAAATGTACAAGCAGTGAATCAAATTAGAGAACTCGTGCGACCCTGTTGGCATGTTAAACGGAATAAATCAGTCATTGTATTAGTCAAGTCGAGGAAACCCACCTCATCTCGTTTTTACCAGTGGACTTAGCCTGTCGATGTCAACGATCTTCACCGGAACTTCTATCCCGAGCGAACCCACCTCATCTCACTTTTCCCCACAGTCGAGAGGCCGAATGTATTGTGAGTGTACTCTAAATGAAATTTTTGAACAAGGGATTTTGTTTTTCTTACAGCCTATGTGCTCTGTAACTGAGAGGGTTTCTTTTGTTGACTATCAATTGTTGCAAGAAGAGACGAAGTTTGTTGAGGCGTTTTTACTCTGGCAGCAGAAGAAATAATGCTTGCCTGCATTAAAGCTGTCTCTGTATTCATCAACAATTCAGATTACAGAGGTCTCTTCATAAGTGATAGTTCCTATGCCTGTGCTTGGTAAGGCTGTTGGGTTCAATGTGCTTGCCAGGTTAGGCTCCATAATCTGTCCAACTACTTATACTGGATACCCTAGGCTCTGAAACGTGAAGTAGTGTTTAGTTTCCTGATGAGAAGAAAACATGGTTGTTGTTTTACATTTCAACCCTTAGCCCATACAAATGTAAAGTGGCTTTATGATTGTTAGGACTACATATTTCACATACCTTAGAGTTTACTTCACCGACCTACAACTATGAGTTTT
Organism: Pinus taeda; assembly: GCA_000404065.3. Taxonomy (NCBI): domain Eukaryota; kingdom Viridiplantae; phylum Streptophyta; class Pinopsida; order Pinales; family Pinaceae; genus Pinus; species Pinus taeda. The sequence goes on along the minus strand of APFE030696614.1, from coordinate 38,976 downwards.
GTGACCATAATGGTCAGATTTGGCACCTTGAAAAATTTTCCAAAATTTGTTTCCAACTTTGTTATCACTGTTTTCTTTGGTACTTGCCTGCTCTGGTTCCAGATCTTGCATTTAGTGATGGTGCAACTAAGAATTAGTGAGAGATTCGCTTTGTAAGAAGTGGTACACATCCCCGAGTGCAGTGCAGAACCTTAAACATAATGTACAATTGCCTTTATTCTACTTCAAAGTATAGGATTGCTTGTTTATATCGAAGGTCGTGAAAAACACGACTTTCATGCTTGTAAAGTTTTTTACCAACCTCATCTCACTTTGGGGGCAGTGAATCTATTCACTGCTAGTTAGCTCAACAAACATCCATAATATGGATATGCATATTTTTGGGATATGCATATTTTTGGGGATTTTAAAGGATCCATTGATTGGGCAAAGGGATTGTCATGTTTTTAGTGTCATTTTTTGACTTATTGGATGAACCTCATTCTTATCTTGATCAATTCATTTCAAGACATTGATTTCAATCATATATACAGAACAGAACCTCATAGCTAATATTCTCCCCAAAAGAGGCATTTCAGCACCTCCTGGAGTCATTCATTATGCTGCTTTCAATCTGGACTCCAGATGTGATTTAAGCTCTATTCCGATATCTTAGATTGGACTAGCATATGTCTCTTGTTGTTTCTTTTCCTTCTTGTTTAGAAACAAAGCATTTCTAAACAGCAGATGAACTTTAAGTGGATGACAGCACAGTAGTCTGTCTACTTTTATTATTTTCTTTTGAGTTTCTTGCTGCTAAGTTTTAGTACTTATCATGGAACAGAAAGTTTTAGTACTTATCATGCAACAGAATCATGTAACTGTATTTTCTTTAGTAATAATAAAGAAAGCTTTTTTTTCGATTGCAAAAAAAAATACCAACCGTTAAAAGGTAAAATTGTTTGTGTTAACCTACAGGTTGTAAATTCGCTAATCTGGCATTTAACCTAACACCTCATCAATTTCTTTGGAAAAAGAACTTTGTGATGGTTCCTAATTTTGTTGTGTCATATGAAAGCAAAGAAACGACTTAGTTTTTCGTCACCAGGAAGGTCTTTTCCAATGCATGCATTTAAGTTACTGCGATTCGTGGGAGAAACAAAGTGAATAAAAAGGTAAGGGCGTAGTTTAGTTTGGAATTTTTTGAGGCTTTCAGTTGGAGTCTTTTTTAGTTTAGTTTGGAATTTTTTGAGGCTTTCACTTGGAGTCTTTTTTAAATTGTATTTTAAATGTAAAAATAAATTCAACTTAGCTTCAGTAAAAGGATCTGGGCGTATTTTATAATCAAAATGTCAATCATATTCCAGGTGCAGATCACATCGAACATATAAAAAAATACACTCAAAATAAAAATAAAAATACACTCAAAATAACTTTTTAATTAGGATATCAATGTCAATAGGTGAAAGCACATATTTCATGTCAGAAAAAAGGAAAAATCCAGACAGAGCATTCTATTAATGAACTTAAATGCATAGATGGAGGGGGAATGTGATAGAAATAGATCCTTTACAAACTCACTCCTTGCGGATTCTTCAGAAGTATGAAAAAAATACTTGCTTTTAGTTGTTTGAAGAAAACTCGGCACTTTGCAAATGCTTATTTTTATTTGTTTGTAAACAAACTCAGCACTCTGCATATCCTTGAAAGAATTAAAAACAAACAAATAAACTTACTTTTACAGTTTTAAAAAAACTCAGCACATGCTAACTCTCCACCAAAAAATAAAAACACTGATGTTCAGCTATGGATTAAAATTTGAGAATCCCACTTTTGGGTTGTTCAGAAACATAAGGAGACATACCTTCAGCTGAAGAAGACTCATTTTAAGGCCAAATATACTGCCAAATGTACATGGTTTTGTAGAGACCTATGTCCTGTTGGGGATTTTTCTGGTAAAATCTCAAAAACACAAAAATAAAACACACAGAGGCAAATGCTCTGTCTCCTTTACTCCACAGGATCTTTTGTGCACAGGGAAGCTTTAAAAAAATGACTGAAGAATTGAGTATTACATACCCAGAAAAGGATTTCTATTCATTAAAACAAAAATCACTGATACATATTCATCCTCTTTGTTGAGAGGGATTCACCCAAAATACTCTGACTCTTTTATAATTGATTTTTACACTGCTGTGTAAAATCTACATTCACATTTACTGCTGTAAAGATGACCTTTTACATTTACTGCTGTAGAATAAAAATTCTTACATGAGCTGTAAAAAATTCTTACATAACTTTTTCAATCTCAAAAGTAAAATTCACACAGTCATTTTTCATTCGCACTTGCTCCGCTTCATTTGAGCAATACAAAACACAAAAAGAAAATTACATTTCAACCCCATCATATACATGTTTTCCTCCCTTTTTTTTTAATACAGATCTTCAACCTTGCACCGCTGTGCAATCCTCTGATTTATCAATCCTCGCTGTTGCGAACTCTTTCTTCTCCCGTGTGCGATTATCAAAATGTCGACACACACAAAACATATATAAAAATGATTTTTTTTTAAAAGACATAGTTGACTTGCCCATACCTCCAGCATAAAAGAAACATTAAGTGCCGTAAAAAAAAACATAAACATCTACCTACGCATATGACAATTCATTAATAAAAGGTATGGTCAATGAAACTTGATTTTACTCCAGGCCAAGCTTTTAACACATTCATTAATAAAAGGTATGGTCAATGAAACTTGATTTTACTCCAGGCCAAGCTTTTAACACTACAACAAATCAGGCAATTTGCGTCAGATTTAACACCAGATTTTAGTGCATTTTTTTCTCAATTGGGATGAATTGCCTGGCGCTAAATCTGGCTCTATTGTACAATTTTTAAAGCGTCCTTTTTTGTACCAAATTTTGAATATTTTTGAACGCCAAATTTTCCATCATTTTTTGCATCATATTTTGCATCAAGATTTTCATTTGGTTTTACAATAAGTTTTGTTTCTAGTTTTGTGCCACTTTTTGCATCATTTTTTTATTCCTCTTTTGTGGCATTCTTTGCTTCTAGTTTTGTGTCGTAATTTGCATGGAGTTTTACACCATCTTTGGCATCTAATTTAGTCCCTGTTTTTACATCCAATTTGTGCCAATCTTTACATTTAGTCTTATGCCATTTTTTGCTTCTAATTTTGTATTTATTTTTACATCTATTTTTGCGCCAGTTTTTCTACCTTTTTTTACACCATTTTTTCCATCCAATTTTTCACCATATGTTGAATCTGATTTAGCGCCAAATTTTGCATACATTTTTGCACCATTTTTGCGTCTACTTTTGCATTTTATTTATCTCCTTTTTTTACATCCTATTTTGCACCATTTTTTGTAGCTAATTTTGCATCATTTGTTGCATGCAATTTAGCATTATTTTTAACACCATTTCTTGCATCCAATTTTGCATCCTTTTGAGCATCTAAATTTGCATCCTATGTTGAACTATGTGTTGCATCCACCTTTGCATCCCATTTTGTGTCTATTGTTACGTTCAATTTTGAGTCATCTTTTTCGTCTACTTTTGCATTTGTTTTGGCACCAAGTTTTGAATGATTTGTTGCACCTCATTTTACATCCAATGTTGCATCTCAATTTGCATCCAAATTTGAGCCATTTTTATGCCAATTGTTGCACCATTTTTTTTTGTCCAATTTTGCACCATTTTTATGTCCAAATTTGCATAATTTGTGGTATCTAATTTTCCATCCTTTTTGGCCTCCGAATTTGCATCCTTTTCTTCTGTCACATTTTGTGTCCACATTTGCATCTCATTTTGCACCTAGATTTTAGTTTGAATTTTCATCTAGTTATGCATCATTTTTGACATCCTTGGTTTCACCATTTTTTAGTCCCATTTTGCATCTCATTTTGCACCCAATTTTGCATCCTAATTTTACATCGTTTTTTTCATCCTCATTTTGGTGTCCATTTTTGCATTATTGTTAGCGCCCAATTTGGTATCCTTTCATATGCCATATTTTTTTCCCTTCTTTATCTCTAGTGTTGCTCTGTTTTTTAATTTTACTTTCAAACCATTTTTTTGTCATTGCTTGCATCTTGTTTTGATGGCTAGTTTAACATCCAATTCTAGTCCAAATTTTGCATCCATGGTTACATCCACTTTTTGCTTCTTATTTAGAGTTTTACTTTTATTTCCATTTATGACCCCCTCTATGGGTTCATTTTACTAATTTCATTTACATAGTGAAATATATTAAAGTTTCTAAATCTCATTTTGCTGTAGGATTTAATGCATGGTTAGAAGAACATAAAACCCTGTGAGTTTATCCCGGAAACCTAGGACAAACCAATTAAGAGAAAGGTTGTTCTAAGGCTCGGGATTCTAAGTAGATCAAGATGTAGAGTATAGATTAAGAAAAAAAGAAGGAATTCTTGTCAGTCCTAGCATCCAAGTCTTCTTGGAGTTTTTATTATAGCTAGGAAGCGCTCCTAGCTATCTCCAAAGTTTGGTCCTACACATAAGAGAGAGAATAAATCAACCTTCACAGCATAATATCTTGAAACTATCATAAACATGTAAATATTATTGAATAAATAAATATAAACCAAAATCCCATACATTCATTAGTTAAATAGAATAAGTAAAGAATGAATAGAAACATATGGAAGGAGGAAAAACTGATCTATATTAATAAAGGAGCTGGATGAAAGTTACAACAATCAAATGTAGTTGCAGCAACACCTCCCCCTACTCCTAGCTCCAAAACTCTCCCTCTCAAGATAGATCTCAGCCGCTTAACAATATAAGAACCCTCATCATTTTCTCAATGGCCAAGCCTCTAATATATAAGAAAGTGAAGGCTATGAAGATTTCCCAAATTCCTCGTTAGTTCAATTTGGGCAAAATATTTTGGGTGAATAATGTTTCCTCATATAAAAATGGCATTTTCCACCTTTTAGATGCTTTTGTGCTTAGGAAAAGGCTTCCCGATGCTTTATGGCTCTTTCCCACTTTTGTATGCATTTATTTTTTAAGAAAAAGCTAAATATGAGGATAAAGAGATCAAATTCCACCATATGAGTTTCTGAAAGTGAACAAGAGTGTCAAATTCAAATTCTAGTTTGCTTATGTTTAGTTTTTTTAATATATATTTAGTTTTAGTATTTTTTTTTCTTCTAAAAAAAATT
>APFE030696614.1:0-24119 GCA_000404065.3 Pinus taeda | reverse complement strand
GCTTGCTCTAGAGATGAGTTTTCATTCCTACTCAATCTCTGCTCATGTGTTATCAGTGATGCATGTAGCTCATCAACTGAAAAGTTTGAGAGATCCTTTGTCTCTTCAATGGTGGTGACAATAGCACCAAACTTTCAGAATAAGACCCTCAATATTTTCTCCACAATCCCCCTTTCTTCAATGGTTTCTCCATGAGTCCTCATCTGTGTGATCAGACCAATTACATGTGTGAAGAATGAGTCAATGTTGTCTGACTCCTTCATGCACAGATTCTCAAAATCCCTCCTCAACAATTGTAGTTTTGTTGTCTTCACTTTCTCCATGCCTTGATAGGCTGTCTTGAGGGTCTGCCATGCTTCATTTGATGTCTTAGCTGCTGCTAACCTTGGAAACACACTCTGGTCTATTGCTAGATACAACAACACACGGGCTTTTGAATCTTTCTTCCTATTGCTCTTCAGCAGATCCTTCTCTGCTGGAGTTAATCTATTAAACTCATTTTCATCTGCTAGTTCTTCAAAACCATCTTCAACTATTTCCCATAAATCTTGAGAGGCAAACAGGGTTGTCATGGTTATTCCCCAATATTCATAGTTTTTCCCATTAAACTATGGGAGCTGGGTGTTAAACATACCCATACCAGTGCTTGTGCTGGCCATTCCTTGCATCCTTATTTATGCTTCAATTTCTTGACTGTGTATTTTAAAACAACTGACTGCTTCTTCAGCAACACATAAAAAACTTTGTGAAATATCTGAGTATTTTCTGGACTGAGCCTTCACACTGCTGGAGAAGATCTACTGCTGCAACAAAAAGACTCCTCCCTTCAGCTTCTTTGTCACCTTCAAAGAGCCTAAGCCTGCTCTGATACCACTGTTGGGGATTTTTCTGGTAAAATCCCAAAAACAAACAATTCAAGCACACAGAGGCAATGCTTTGTTTCCTTTACTCTAGGATCTTTTTGCACAGGGAAGCTTTTTAAATTTTTTTAACTGAGAATAGAGTATTGCACCACCATAAAAGGATTTCTATTCATTAAAACAAAAATCACTGATACATATTCATCCTCTATGCTAAGAGGGATTCACCCAAAAAAAAAGCATTCAGTAAAACTCTGTCTCTTTTACAAAATGATTTTTACACTGCTGTGTAAAATCTTCATTCACTGCTATAGAAAAAACTTTTACATTTACTGCTGTAGAGATAAAAAAAAGATCAACGCACTGCTGTGTGGAAATTACACATTCACCAAAAACTTACATTACCCTTTTCACTGCTGTGTGAAAGATTTCATGGTTTTCACTGATACATGCTTCCCCTGTTTTTCTTACTCACTACTTCGCACTGCTGTGCATTTTTCATTTCACAATACAATTCACAAAAAAAAATATTACAATGTGTTTTACTTGTTCAATAAAACAACACTTACGCCCGTGAATAATTAAAAACAATATAATTAAAAACTGTATGACATTGCCCATACCTATTATAAATTCGCCATACTTCTGTAGGAAATAAAAACATTAAAATTAAAAGCTTTTACCAAAACTCTACGTACCCATTTAAATTGCCTTTATGTTTCACTGGCGGTCAACCCAAAAACTTTTACGCAATATCAAAATTTATTTGCTGCAGGTTTGTGATGTCCGTCAACCGTTGATTTGCCCTCAAGAAATCAAACGGTCCACAATGATATCGGGTGAGTTTTTTTAACCGAACTTTACCTCCCGAGATTGTCAGAGATGGTGACGTATGGAGAGAGCCATGCATCAACACTATATTTTCTCGGGTCTCTTGTGTACGAAAACTGCCTTCACACAAAAGCGGTTCAAGAAGCTCACGGCGGGTTTGTGGTTTTACTGCGGTGGTTTTGGGCGTTGGTACGGCTGGGTTGAAATTAGATTTCAACAATGTTGTCCAACATAGAGTTCCATCCATATTTTCTCAGGAATAATCCAACTGAAGCGTGGGCAAGTACTTTCACCTGTGGCGCCCACCCGACAAACATTGCTCGTTTCTTTGTTTGTTCTTCAAAGCCCTCGGGTAAAATCGCAGCATGGCCTTCTGTAATATCCAATCGGACAACCCACAAGAAAGGTTGTTCACTGCCTTATAGCCCTAGTGCTAGCTACTCCAGCTGCTGCTTTGATTTTACAGCGATGCCCCCAAATGAAATATATATATATAATTGATCCCAGCCGTTGCATATCAAGCCAGGTGAGGCAACCCTCCTCCTCCTCCCACAGACTGCATCCCGTTGCCCACCTTCGAAATAATTGGCAATGAAAAGCGGTCTGATGGCCAGAGAGGGACAACCATTCAAAGAGAGTGTTTTTACTGCGTCCTTCCCTTCGAGCTCCTCAAACCTGTTCACAAGTAGGTAGTCCCCTTTACTTTTCTTCTGCGATTCATAGAGTGAGGCCCCGATAGCAATATCTGATGCGATAGATGGATAACAGGTCGGTTGGCTTCAATGGTGGGATGTTTCCAGGAAGACGGGTGATGAAATTTTCTGGATTCTTCGCCTCTGTTACTTAAGAACGTACAAACATAGTTACAGTTATTGTCTTTGCAGAGCAAATGAAAATAGTTGAATGAAATAAACAAGGATTTATAAGAACAGTGTAAAAGATTATAACTGTGAATGAATGTTTCATCTTTCATATTGGATTGCATCCAGGCTCACCAAGACCCTTTATATTTAGATGCATCGATAGTGATCAAGAGTTTTTATTGTCTAGTTAGGTTTCGTAAATGTAATTGTGAGTTTTAGTCATCAATTCGGTTTATTATTAGAAATCTATGTCGTAAGTTCAAAGGCTAATTTTACATGTATATGTGTAAGTATGTTAATGTGGACTCTGAAGTTAAAAAGTTTTTTTTTAAATAAAAATAAAATTTAAATAGGAAAAATAATGTTTTTTAATAAAAAAGAATATATTACCAGTAAAGTACAAGTAAAAAGAAATTTATGAATAAGATGTTTAAATTTTAAAATTTTTCAAAAATATTTTAATATTAGATTTAAATAAATTATTTGAAAATTTATGTTAATTAATTTTTGTTATATCAATCCATATATATTTATATATAAAATAAATTTATTTAAAAAAAAATATTTGATGTGGTATATAATAAAATATTAAATATGGTTATCAATATAATATTTTAATACCAGCTATATTAAAAATATATTAATAATAAAAAATCATTTTAATTTGTGCCTGGTAAAATGTTTGATATATATATTATGTAAAATATTTTAATGTTAACTATATATGTATTATATATATATTTAAAAAAGTTATATGTATTATGAAAAAAATAAGTTTTTATAGTTAAAACTTTTGAGTTTCAATATTTTACAGTTGGAAACAATAGAAAATTACACAATGTATTTTGCATTCTAAAAAAATTTGCACATGAAGAAATTCTATCTCTAGAGGCTCATGTTAGATCCATGCTTCAAATCGATCTATACTAGTTAAAATCAGACTTGTACTTTCTGTAAACTTCTTGTAGTTAAATCCATGTTACTTTCCAATTTTTATTTTTATTTTTTTTCCAAAAAAAACTCTGATAACATCTTTCACTTAGCAAAAAAACAAGTGGATGAAATCCAACGAGAGGGTAGTTTCTCAACTCATGTAAAATTTATCCAAAAGAAACTAGTTATACTCCCATGTTTAGTATATTTGGCATTTTCTTTTTGAAATTAAATAAAATTTATTAAAATTATAGAACATACATAATTTAAATGTTAAAAAAATCCAATATACAAAATTTATTTATATATTTAAAACACAAAAAAATCAAAAAATCATAATTTTATTACAAATTGTTTTATACTCAAACAAAAAAAACATAAAATACCAAAAAAAAAATTAAAAATAATAACACAAACAAATAAATTACTTGAAAAAAACATAAAATACCATCGCGAAAAAACAAAATCAAGCCAAACCAAACCTTCTTAAAAATATTCACATAAACAAATAAATTATAAAAAATCCAGGTACACAAACTTAATCTTGCTTCTACCTCTCACATACAAATTACATACAAATTATGTATCTCAATTGATTGCAATAATTGAAAGCACATAGAACATTTTGCGTACACTGAAAACCAAAAAGTAATTGTTTTGTCATAATCTCATACATAAGGTGTACCTATTGGTTACATGGCATCTAAATAATAAATTTGACAGCTTACTAAGTTTTGTTATTAACCTTGCCTCTTGGTTTTATTCGTTCATAAATTGAAAAATCCCAGTACCTCAACCGCATGGATGAAGCCCATGGATCCATATGTATGTGCATCTCCCCAAAGTTACAATTTCATTTATCTACCTGCAATACTCCCAATGAGATTTGAAAAAGAGTTGAAGAACTCTACGGGAAACAGAATGAGATGAAAGGACATCTGCTCGAAGTGGAGCTGCTCTCGTTAGATCCACGGAACTATGACAAAATTCAAGATTTCTTCACCAAATATAATGATCTATTGCTACAACTCAAGGGTTGTGGAATTGACAAATCCAAGGAGAATAGTCTCCAAGTTCTCTCTATTATGTGAAAGCTCGGACCAAGATACTTCGTCTTTGTGTCTACATTTCATTTAGTAAGGCTCGCAACAAGTAAATCCTACACTATGCCTTCTCAAAAAAAGTTCATGCAATCACTCACTTTTAAGCAAAATAAACTCATTGGCATGGGAAAAATCAAACCTCCAAAGGCACATGCACTTGTTTTGTATGATGGCAGCCATAATAAAAATCACAAATCTGATTCAAATCAGAAAAATTAGCAGCAAAAAGATAAGGGAAAAGCACATTCCCATCTAAAGAAGGAAGGGTACACCAAGCCCTTCAATGACTCGTCTAGCTCCATAAATGAGAAAGGGAAGAAAGGAGATAAATGCACCTACTGTCACCGAGGATTCCATCTGGAATCCTCCTACATGAAGAAAAAAGTTGACCAAATGGAAGAAATCCTTCAGAAGCACAACCTTGGGAACCACATCTCTTAGGGCGCCAAGAAGAAAACCGAGGATCCACCACATGGGAAAGGTAACAATTTTCATGCTTTAGTTGCAATTAACTCTTCCCCATCCTCATGGGAGATGACTCATCTATTGAGGTCACCGGAAAAGGTAGAGTGGAACTTTTACATGGAAGCTTTGAAGATGTCTTCATGTTCCAAAACTTTCGGTAAACCTGCTTTCAGTTTCTTAGATCACTCATTTCGACACAAGAAAGAGAGTGGAATTCACTCCAGATGTAGTGAACATATATGACCTACATAGCAGCTCCAAAATTGCAACCGATGAGGTAAACAATGGAGCTAGACTGTATATGTTTTCTGAATTTATTGAATCTAAATTGTCCTTATTGCTTACACATGTTGATGATAGTAGTAGGCTTTGGCATGAGAGGTTTGGTCACTTAAATTACAGGTATATGCAGCAGCTAAGCAAGCATGAGATGGTGAAAGGCTTGCCAAATATCAGTTTCTCCAAAGAAGTTTGTGAAGGGTTTATCCTTGGCAAAAATCATAGAGAAAAGTTTGATATAGGCAAGACTCACAGAGCATCCTCTCCTCCAGATCTGATCCATAGTGATCTCATGGGGCCTTTTCCTCATTCTTCTGTCAACAAAGAAATGTATGTGCTTACATTCTTATTGATTATTTCTCACTATATACTTGGGTGTATCTTCTGAGGGCCAAATCTGAAGTTTTTGCACACTTTGAAGATTTCAAAGCACTAGTTCAGACACATTCAAAGAGAAATATCAAAGCCCTCTGTATAGACAAAGGGGGAGAATATGTTAACACGGCACTTTAGAACCTTTTCCTTGAGTCTGACATATAGTTTTAACACACAGTTCCATACACTCCACAGGAGAACGGAGTTGCTGAGATAAAGAACCGATCTCTCAAAGAGATGGCTTCCTGCATGTTGCATGCTAAGTCACTACGTCATAAGCTATGGGCTGAAGCACTTAATTGTAATAACTACATCTAGAACAAATATCCTCATAGGTATGTCAAGGATTATACCCCCTTTGAGGCTTGGAGTGACATTAAACCGGAGATCATCCACTTCAGTATTTTTGACTCCCGATCATGGGCCAGGATCCTCTTTGAAAAGAGGAAAGGTCTAAATCCACATAGCATTGGGTGCATCTTTGTTGGATACCCTGATGATGTGAAGGGATATCGACTCCTGGTTTCCTCTATGAACAAGCTCATCATTGAGTGAAGTGTCAAATTTGAGGAAAGTCTCCCGCATGGACCTCAATTTCCACATGTTGACACCTTTTATCTACCTCGTGTCTGAGATGATGACTCAGTACACTCAGATGCAAGTACAGAGCATGTCGATGTCGAGGTAGAAAATGCAGATGCAGAGACAGAGTCTTTAGATACAAATCTAGTGCATGCATATGATTATCCACATCCAAGCCGAGACGAGGCTTCCAACAGTGAATCAACTTCCCCTGTCATAAATCAGAGAACAAGGAGCTTAAGTGAGATATATGCACAAGACCACCCAACTGCTAGAAATGGTCTTTTGGGGGATAATTCTGATCCACTAAGGACTAGCTTAGAGTTTATTGAGCTTCCTCTTGCCCTCACTACCACTGAACCAATGCCATCCTCGCATTGTCAATTGATTCAGTCTTCTAATCTGTAGTCTTATGCTGAGGCTGCTTGGCATCCCTCTTGGGAGTCTGCCATGGAGGAGGAGTATAAGTCCCTCCTCAAGAACTAGAGTTGGGATCTAGTCCCCCTTCCTTTAGGAAGGAAACTTGTCTGATGCAAATGGGTCTACAGGACCAAGAGTGCAGCAAATGAGCAAATCACTAAACAAAAAGCTAGGCTAGTAGCCAAAGGCTTCCAACAAGTGCATGGCATTGGGTATGATGAGACCTTTGTTCCAGTAGCAAAGATGGATTCGATATGCTTTGTACTTACCATTACGGCTGCCCAGGGGTGGGAATTACATCAGATGGATGTGAAGAATTCCTTTCTTCACGTTGACCTATCCAAGGAGATCTACATGGAGCAGCCACATGGTTTCATTTAGGATTCATCTTTGGTCCATAGACTAAAGAAGTCTCTCTAAGGCCCTAAGTAGGCCTCGAGAGCTTGGTATGCAAAGTTGGATTCTTTTCTCCTATCATAATACTTCGAAATATGTAAGTCTGATCTGAATGTTTGCATGCTCAGGACACATGATTCTCTTCTGATCTTAGTGTTGTATGTGGATGATCTCCTGATCACCGGTAGCTTGGCTTCAGCCATTGCTGCAGTCAAGAGGGCCTTGCATGATAGGTTCTTGATGATGGACATGGCCCCATTACACTTCTTTCTTGGTCTTGAGATCAGCCAAGATGCCACAGGCATCAAACTCTCTCAGGATAATTATGCATGGGATCTCCTTGAGAGATTTTACATGACTGACTGCAAGCCAACACCAACTCCTTTTCTGTCTGGGTTCCACCTTGAGGATGGAGGTGACACTCCATTAGTTGGCAGTACTCTCTATCGACAACTACTGGGGAGCTTACTGTACCTCACCCACTCTAGACCAGATCACTCATATGCAGTAGGGGCAGTTTCCAGATACATGTAGGAACTGCATGAGCTACACTTGAATGCTGCCAAGCGCAACCTTCGATATGTGAAAGGCACCATCAGCTTCGGGATTCACTATGCAGCAAGCACTTCATTGGATCTCATTGGCTTTATAGATTCTGATTGGGTGGGCAACAACATTGATCACAAGTCCACCTCTGGATATTCACTCAGGCTAGGGTCTAGCCCTATCTGTTGGCCGAGCAAGAAGCAGGTTGTTATTTCTCTCTCTTTACCTGAGGCAGAGTACAAAGGAGTAGGCAACATCACCATTCAGGCTCTGTGGCTAGCACACTTCCTCACTGAGTTGGGCGTCGAGTTCCACCATCCCATTGTCGTCTGGTTTGAAAACCAGAGCACTCTCAAAGTTTGCAAAGATCCAGTACAACAGCAGCAGACGAAGCACATAGAGATCCATATGCACTACATCAAAGACTTAGTACATGATCGGGTCATTGATCTGCAGCTCTATCCTTCAGTAGAATAGACTGCAGACATCTTCACCAATACATTCACTGAGCAGAAGTTTTACTCTTTCCACGATCGTCTTGGAGTGAAGGACACAATTGCATAGCAACTATCTTTTTTCCCTGTTTTCTTTTGATTACATTGTATTTTGAGGGGCTTTTCCCACAAGATTTTCCCTCTTTCCTCAACTTTAGTATAAGTTGCACTATATTTTGGGTGACCTTTGGCCTTACTTTCCAGGGCCCATTTTCTATTTTTCCCCATAGTGGTGTTCAAGGGGGGTGTTGGAGGTACTACACACCTAGGACCTTCATTACTGGCACATGCGGACACTTTGTTAGAGCATGAGACTACATGAAAGATCCTTTTTGCACAATTTAATCCCTGATTTGCTCCTCCTTTCACTCCGCAACTTGCTAGTTCTTCTACATGATTTACTCCTTGATTTTCTCCTCCTTTCACTATGCAACTGGCTAGTTCTCTCCAGAACTTACTGTAGGTGTTGAGTCCTCTCATTGATCACCACTATGGCACGTTACCTTGGGATCTTCACCCAGTAATGCTATATCATGAGCATTTTAACCTATTTTTTGAATCAATCATTATTTTTGTTCTTTTGATTCTTTTAGTGTTTTTTCTCTGCAAAGTTGTATGTTCAACCTTTACTAACTAGATTCATCTGTGCAGGTTTTCTAACACATTTACATTATGTTATATTGTATAATTTTGATTTTAAAAAAATGATTAATAATTATAATAATTAGAAGGGTTATAATTTCGGTAAAATAATTCATAAAATTTGCATTGGCAGTTTTTGAATCATGTTATTATAGTGGAAATGGATTTAGCACCATCAAAAATTTTTGGGGCACTTAAAACTAGAAACTTAACCACTATAATTGATGCTTAATAAATAATCCTTTATATACAATATGTTATATTAATAGCATTATTGATGTTAGCATTTAGGTTTTCACAGTGATAGTTATGTTAATTAGATATCATTTTAGATATTATTTTTGGGGATTTAACTGTGTAAAGTAAGTTATTCATCTATGACGATTTCCATTAACTAAGACTTCCGGGGAGGTCACCAAGCATGCTTAATAGTGGAGTTTTCCCCACAATAAAGCCCACTTAGCTTGCTACCCCATTTGCAAAACCTTAGCAAGTATTGTGCCTCATGAACCATTCAAGTAGAGTTCCCTTAACTTTTTTGAATTAAGTATTGGGGTTTTCGCCATGCATTATATTAGATATCATCTTTTGGGATTCAACTATGTTTTGGTAATGTGAGTTTTTTTGTTAATATCATTGAGAGATTAGATGTTTTGGTTGAACATTTCACGCATCTTCAAGGAGAGAAAACTCTATTATAAATACTAACAATACTAGAATAACTTTCTGTCTTCGAAAATGAGTGAAATATTCATGCAAAACATCCAACATCTCAATAATACTACACATCTTTTTAAAATAAAATCATGACAAATTCAAAAATATAATTAGAAATGAGAGATCATGTTTGAATTATTTCATTTACTATAGGAAGACAATGACAATACTTGTGTGTTTAATCTTCTTCACGTCAATAATACTACACACCTTTTTAATATAAAATCATGGCAAATACAAGAATGTAATCAATAATACTACCCATCTTTTTAATAGAAAATCATGGAAAATACAAGAATGTAATTAAATATGAGAGATCATGTTTGAATTATTTCATTTACTATAGAAAGACAATGACAATACTTGTATTTGTAATCTTCGTAAGTAAGGAAAGAACAAAATGTTGCAAAACTCCTCACTTTTCTTCCCCGAAACATCTCACCATTGAAGCCAACCGACCTGTTATCCTTCTATGGCTCCCAAGATCCATTCGACATTCTTTTCATAGATGATCAACCTATTATCCTATCCTTCTATCATTCCAAAGATCCATCCAACATTCTTTTCAAAGTCTTTCTCCATGAATCACAGAAGCAAAGTAAAGGGGATTACATACTAGTGAACACGCTCGAGGAACTTGAAGGGAAGGATGCAATAACAACATTCTCTTTGAATGGTTTTCCTTCTCTGGCCATAGGACCTCTTTTTCTTCCCAATTATTTAGAAGGAAGGGCATCAGGATGCAACCTGTCATGCCCCTACGCTGGTGGTAATCTTTCAACAGCTCTATAGTGAGGTGCAGCACCAATGACCCTTTTCTTTTCACCAATACTCATGGTCATGGACTATGCCTAACATTCATACTTAGTTTATTTTTCATTACCAAGTTTATTATTATCCTTTATGCAAGATGAGAACCATAACCATTCATCATAAACAAAAATACATGAACAATTGCACAATAGTATAAAGGGAGGGGCAACTCGCCAATGTAAGTCTGCCCGAATTAATATATATATAATATTCAATTTTCATAACATAAGCTAAATCTTAGAGGGAACCCCAAATTTACACAGCCAAATTTTCACAACTTCGGTAAACTCGATTTCTCCTGAACGATTGCCACATAAGTCACCCAACACTTCATTCACCCATTGTACATCTAGTGTCGTTTGCCAACTCAGGCACACTCATCGTTCCCATGTCACCCACATTGGGTGGCCTCTGCATGTCCTCGTCGCACCTCTATTTACCAACCCAAACACTTCAGTTTATTTCCATCGACACCCAGCGCACCAAACCGCAGGTCACCCTCCACCTGGCTCACCATTTCATTTCATCGTGCACGATGCACCCAACTCGGGTCACCCATCGCACTTCACTCAGTCGCTGCATGCACCATTCACCTGATGCCCTCCGTGGGTTGCCCGGCCTACCCACCATGCACACTCACCTAGCCACTGCACGATCGTTCAATTGATGCCCTATGCAAGTCATCTGACCTACCCATCGTGTGCGCTCACCTGGCTACTGCATGCTCTGTTCAGCTGACACCTTATGTGGGTCGTCTGGCCTGCCTTTGTGAATGCTCACCCAGTTCGACTGCTAACCAAAACCGCACTACCTGCCCATTCAACCTGGGCTCATATGCCCAACCTATGTCCCTACAGCTCTGTGCCTAAGCTCGCACTCCTCCTTGGTTGATCTAATGCATTGATCGAATTGATGCCTCAAACTCTAACCTTCACCCAAATGCTCCATGTTTAAATTCCCAACTGACCTGCCATTCTCCTCACAACTGTCAGCCTATCCACCTGTTTACACCGTCAGCCCATCCATTCCACTGTTTGACCGCCCCATCGTGTGCCAACTCGCCTGTCAGCCTGCCCATCATTCAGGGCACCCCTGGACTGCCCACACAATATATTTAAAACTTCATGTTTTCTCCATTTCACTTTTCTCCAACATGCTCGCACGACTTAAAGCTTACCTTCTGCATCCTCCACACTTTGTCTCCACACCTCATCACTCATTCAGTGAGGCACCCATCTGTCGTACCGATCTTAGGGTGTTACATCCTCCTCCACCCAAAATCATTGTCGTCCTCAATAATATCTCATCCTTGTAACCATCTGCCGCCAAGATAACAGCCATATCCTTGATCCATGATATCAATCAGTCCATACATCACAAAAATCCATGCAACATATGAAAAATGACCGTCTCCACCATGTGTCATCCCATCGTGAACTATCGTCATGATACTCCGACATAATGCTAACACATCTCTGCACACTATCGACCCCTCATGACTCGAACTAGTCTGGTGATCAGTCCAACTATCACACTCAAATCATAAGAATGCACATCCTTATGCCAGGACTAGTCTTTCTCAAACTCTGGCACATCTCAGACTCATTAATAATCTGCTCCAAACCCATGCTCATACCTGCTCAACCTGCTTAAAGGACTCACTGCCATGAGAAGCTAACAATGAGCCCCATCTTCTAAGTCATCTAAGAAGATGTGGAGGGAGTAGGGCCTAAAGGCTCTCCCTCACTAATCAGCTCAATCTTCTTGTCTAGATCTTCTATCTCCATCCTCTGTATATATGCAACCCGATCCTCCTCCTGGACATTCGACCTCACATAAACATCATCGTCGTCATCATCATCCTCAACTTCCTCTAGTCTCCTAGATAAATTGAAGATAATATGGGACAATGCCTTGATAATCTGTCATTGCTTTGCAAGCTTTGCTTCAGTAGTTGACAACCACTTAAATACTTCATTCATATGCTTCTTGTCCTCCATATGCATTACTGCCAACTTACACTCAGGTCTTGTCACGCCAATGGTTGGAACACTAATGAGTACATCTTCCCTCCCATCGTAAATTCACAGCTTCTTCAAATGTGGAACAATCATTGCATCATATTGTTTCAAAAACTCCATTCCTAGCACAACTTCATAGTGGTCAATCCACACTATAGTGAATTTTACCTTCCTGATCCACTCACCTAGTGTTGTGTCCACCTCTTCAACCACACCGATCACGGAATCAGGAGGAGAATTAACTGTCTTAATATGTGCCTTCACTGGTACAAATTTTAGCCCAATCCTTCTCGCAACATCTTCACTCGTGAAGTTGTGAGTAGCCTCACTATCCACCATAATGAGTACATCCACAATCCCAACCTTCATGAGACTGCTTCCGTAGCAACTGCAGCTCCAAGAGTCTACATCACCCCCACAAAAGTTTCTTCTTTCTATGTATTAGAATGTGCCACAGTAGCCATTTTCGGTCTTGAATGACAATTCTTCATCGTATGTGGTTCTGCACATATCCAACACTTCAATGGTTTCTTCATCTTTGACTTGTCATTCGATTTCGAAGCATCATCTTTCATACTCTTTTCCTTCGGCTTATCAAAATTCTTCTTTTTCTCATCAGAAGTTTCGTCACAATGCTCCACCAAATGATCCACAACAACAAAAGCCTCCTCAAGTGTCTTAATATTCTGCCTTTTCACTTCATTGCATGCCAAAGGTTTCAACCCAGTAATAAAGTTGAACACCTTGTCCCTTTTTTCCATGTCTGGAAGTTCCAAAACTGCACTTGCAAACTCCCGCTGATATATCTACAAACTTCCCATTTGCTTGATATACTTTATCTTCATCCTTGCTTCCCATGTTTCATCCTGAGGACTGAAGTGGGTCTGCAAAGCCGCCTTCATGTCATCCCATGAAGTTATGTCATCAGCACCTCCATTGGTAATCTGATCCATCCCTCTTTGCCACCACATCTTAGCATCCTTCGTCAAGAACCGAGCAGCCACTTTCACCTTAGTCTCCTCATTAGGTAAACCCAAGCATTCCAAGTATTGCTCCATGTCCCATAGAAATTTACCAAGAGTCTTCACACTTCTTGGATCATCATAAGATTCCAGTTCCTTGACCTTCACTTGAGACACTCCTCCACCTAAGTTATGTCTCACGGCCTTCTTCAACACCGCGATCTTATCCTTCACTTCATCAAGAGTTTTCTGCAAGTTCAAGACTTCTACCAAGCCTTGGTCTCTTGCCTTCCCAATCTCCTTGACTTCGTCTTCAAGTTGTGTATACTTTCATTCAGCATACTCACGTTGGGTCCAGAGTTCATCAAATTCCTCTCTCATCTTTGAATTGCCTTCTTGATCTTTACTGCCCCTAGCCATCTTCGAAGTCCAGAAAGAGTCCAATTCTTCCATCGCTTCCAATATCTTGTTTATGAAAGCTTCAGTTGCATTGCAACTAGATTCACCCACAACATGGGATTCACCTGCCATCACTGCCATCAGCTTCCTTCCGTTTGATCTAGGATAGACCATCCACCAGATTCCTTGCAAACCAAATCAACTCTTGATCAAGATCATCTTCTTTCACCCGCACTTCACCTGAATCAACCTTGATATCATTTGTCATGATAGTGTAGTGGGATCAACACTTCGTCGTCAACCTGATCATCAACTTCCGCAAATCCCCTTTGCACTTCACCAGGTTTCTTGAAAAACCTAGACCAGCTCTGATACCACTTGTCACGCCCCTACATTGGTGGTAGTCTTTCAACCGCTCTATAGTGAGGTACGACAACACCAACCCTTTTCCTTTTACTAATACTCACATTCATGGACTACGCCTAACATTCATACTTAGTTTATTTTTCATTAACAAGTATTATCTTTATCCTTTATACAAGATGAAAAACATAACCATTCATCATAAACAATGATACATGAACAATTTCACAACAATATAAAGGGAGGGGTAACTCCCCAATGTAAGTCTGCCCGAATAAATATATATATAATCTTCAATTTTCATAACATAAGCTAAATCTTGGAGGAAACCCCAAATTTACACTTAGCCAAATTTTCACAACTTCGAAAAACTCAGTTGCCCAACTCATTGGCACCTCCGAACGGTCGCCACACGACTCTCCCAATACTTCATTCACCCATCGCATGTCTCGTGTCGTTTTCCCAACTCGGGCACGCTTGTTGTGCCCCTGTCACCCGACTTGGGCACCCTCCGCACGTCCTCGTCGCACCTCTGTTTGCCAACCCAAACACTTCACTTTATTTCCACCGGTTCCCAGTTCACTCAATTGCGGGTTTCCCTCCACCCAGCTCACCATTTCGTTTCACCATGCACGGCGCGCCCAACTCAAGTCGCCCATCGCACTTCACCCAATCACTGCACAAACAGTTCACCTGACACCCTCTGTAGGTCGCTTAGCCTGCCCACCATGCATGCTCATCTGGTTGTTGCACGATCGTTCACCCAACCCCCTATGTGGGTCGCTTGACCTGCCCACCATGTGCGCTCACCCGGCCGCTGCACACTCTATTTAGCGAACACCCTACGTGGGTTGCTCAGTCTGCCTCCATGCATGCTTAGCTAGTTTGACCGCCAACCAGAACCGCACTGCTCGCCCATTCAACCCGAGCTCATATGCCAAATCTGCATCCATGTAGCTCTACGCCTAAGCTCGCAATCCTCCTTGGTTGATCCAATGTGCTAATCGAATTGATGCCTCAAGCTCCAACTTTCGCCTTCTACTTATATACCGAAGTGCTTCATGTTTAAACACCCATCCAACCTACCATTCTCCTCACAACCATTGGCCTATCCACCCATTTACACCGTCGGCTTGTCCATTCCACTGTTCGACTGCCCCATTGTGTGCCAACTCCCCCGTCGGCCTGCCCATCATTTGGGGCACCCCGGCACCGCCCACATGATATATGTAAAACTCCATGTTTTCTCCATCACACTTTTCTCCAACATGCTCGCACGGCCTGCAGCTCACCTTGTGCATCCTCCACACTTTGTCTCCATAGCTTGTCACTCGTCCGGTGAGGTGCCCATTCGTCGCACGGATCTCAGAGTGTTACACATTTTTTGCAAGGAGGACGCGAGTTGTGGCACCTGGCTGGATATGCAACGGCCAAGATCAGTTATATATATTTCGTTTGGGAGCATCGCTCTCAAATCAAAACAACAATTGAAGTAGCTAGCATTAGGGCTAGAGAACAATAGACAACCTTTTTTTGAGGGTTCTGAGGTTAGATATGACAGATCGTCTGGCCACAATTTCACCCGAGGGCTAGTTACATGATTGGCAACCAATCTTTCTTAGTATGTGAAAATCTCTGTCGAATCCATAAAATTCGAAGCGAATTCCAATTTAGATATTAAGTTTATTAAAATGTTTAAGAAATATCACTCAATCAATAACACGTTAATAAGAATGATAAATAACTTTTTATGAGGATTTTCTAGTTTTTAATTATTATTATTAAAATATTTTTATATAAAGGAATCAATTTAAGTTTTTATTAAAATATATATTATATATTATATTATAATATATATTCTTATAAAATTGTAATTTTCTGGGGTAGGTTTGTGTATTTTAATCTTGGATAAAAACAATTTGCAAAAAGTACTTCTCAATAAATCAATTGCTTTAATTAAACTTAGTCTTCTAAATTTTATTTTAAAAATTTAATTTATAAAAAATTAATATTTTTTGGAATATTATATATTTTTATTTTTTTATAAAAAATAATAAACCGAATTTAAATTATATATATATAAAAGTATTTCTAACTCTTTTTAAATATAAACACATTTTGATGATCATTATTCCCTATTGTTTATTTTTATTTATTGCGAGTGGTTTAAATTAAAAAAGTAATTTATATATATTATAGATATATATATTCAAAATTTTGAAAAATAATCTGATTTCAATTATATTTATAAAACATATTTTAATTGGAAAATTTAAATAATTTTTTAAATATATCAATAATAATGTATCTAACTTATTGAGTTACTGCATTTTTAGTGAATTATATAGTTTAGAATTTTGAAAAATAATTATCTATAACATATTTCATCCTTAAATCACTTAGAAAATGTTAACTATAGATTGAAAAAAAGGCAATAAATTAAAGTTCATTTCATAATTAACCATGTATCAAAAATATGTAACAATAAAATTTACATAATTGCATCATATCTTAGTACACATCAGGAATTAAAAATTTGGTAGAGAGAATATGTTTGAGCATTAAATTCCCCATACAAATGAGAGAAAGGTGTGCCAATAAACTACTTAGAAATGTTCATTAAGTTTTCCATCTGAGGGACTAAACTTGTGTTGTAAATATATAATGTTTTGTTCATCCGTCTTATAACCAAAGATGAGTCCCTAGGAATTTGTAGATTCTCAAATAAGTTTTAGGTGACAATAAATGCTTTGAGTTCATTGGAGTATTTGTTCCTACCTTTGTGTCTACCTTTTCATAGAAAAAGTGAATGTCTCTCTGATATAAAACAAACCTCATTACACAGACCTAACTTGTGCCATAGCATGCACGTTCAAGTAAGATTTAGGAATATTTCTTGTTTATCCACAAGTCACTGATGATTTATGGCCCTTTAGGAAAGCTCATAGACTTAAAGGAAGAAAATAAATCCAAAAAATGAGATGTAACCCGAAAGGATGAAGGGAAGAGTTCGAGGGCAAGAAAATGCCTTAAAAAAGGTGACAATCCTCAAGATGCTAGCATCTTGACCAAGTTATATCCCCCATATTAGTAAATATGGAAGTGATCTATATGCCTTCAAGTGCCTTGATATAAACTAGTCCTTGAAATTATAGTCCACCATCATCCTTTTCCACAATTTAAGGAGGCCTAAGTGGTATTCCACCTCCCTCTAAATTTGCATTGAGGAGGAGTCACCCATAAATTTATGAGAGGTAGTTCCACCATATTACTTACATAATGGGAACTTACCTAGACATTGGGAGTTTCTCCTTTCGTGTCACTTCATGTCAAAATTCAATTGAAAAAAACAAGCCACATGAAGGAGATACATTTGGAAAGTATTGTCACATTCCATAGCATAGTCCATCTTTAATATCCCTCAACCACAACATGAGGATACTAATTATGTACTCACTTCTAACTGAGTTTGTTTCCCATTTGAGTTCATCCTTTACATACTTCAAACATATGTGGGATTTTCAAAGTTCCACCTAAAATTCCTTGAACGAACATCTTATCTTAACATCCATCCCTAGGTCTCATGTCAAACACTAACCTTGAGCGCAAAGAGTTGTAGCTTAAGGCCTCCCAAATTTGATAGAGTATGTTGGCCCCTTCCAATGTTCTTCTTTTCAAATAAAACTCCTATTTTTTAGAAATAACCTCCTCTTTTATAGTCATGTCACTCTTGTTATTTTATATGGATGTGAGGTTTGAGGTTATAGTATATCCAAACAGTTGTTCAGAAATATTGAACAACTCCAAAAGAAAATTTTAACCTCTCATCTAAAAATTAATGAAAATACTCCCCACCCTATCCTCTTTATTGAAAAATTTATTGCCCACATTGAAAGCATGGCATTAATAGGTATGTTATGTATAAGAATAAGTTATACAACATGGATGCCAAAAGATTTCCTAAAATTACTTCTATCTATAGACAAAAACCCAAAATTCGACTCAAGTGAGGGTGGGATAAGGATGTCTAGTCATGGCTAGACCATTGAGAAATAAATGAGAAGATCATCTATCAAAATTTGTATATAATATTACACATAGCATTAGTTCCAAATTTAGGGATAAATTGTGGGGAAATAAAGAGATAGAGGGAAAAATGAAACTACTACATTATTGGGAGGTGATCAACCCCAAACTTGAACACAAAAATAATTATCTCTCTTTCTTGACAAGTGCTAAGAATAAAATGAACATTTCCAAGATTAGAACTAATAAGCTCCATTGTGAAACTAGGTATTGGTCAATAACAAAACACCGCGGGATGAAAAAGTTTGTCAAATATATTATTCTAGGAGGGTTGAGAATGAAAAAACTCTTTCTTAGATTGTCGTTCATATACTCACATTCAATCTAATTTTCAAATTATTTTTCACTCTATCAACATTCTTGACATTTTAACTCATTAAAACTATGGTGATCTAGGAGGCTTTTGTCACTTCTTTTTAGCATAGAAATAAGAAGTTATGAAATTAAGAAATTTTAATTAATATCTTACCTTATTAAGATATGGTAGACCATATACGTCTTAGTGGATATTATTTTTCATTATTATGATCATATTTTTTTATGCATAATATAATTTTTTTATATTTTAATTACGTTTGAATTTTTATATTTATAAAATAAAAATTCAAATTTAGATAATTATAATAAAAAATAAAAAATAAATAAGTGTAAATGAAAATAAATATATATTTATTAAAATAAGTAATTATTTGTTTCTAAATAAATATATATTTTTATCTTCCAATTACATGGTTTCAAAATTTCATAAAATCTCAATTTTTTTTTTTAATTTAAAATATATATAGAGAGAGAGTGCATGCTATTAATGAGATTATTGATGAGAATATTTTATTGACAATATTATGATGAGGAAAAAAGTTGAATATTGTTGGATATTTCATGGTGTATGTGGCATTGGGGAAATACAAGTGCATTGGGCATTTTCTATCCCTCTCCATGCAACCAACACATAAATATGTTTGAGACACATGTGATATGTAGATCTAGTGCCAATATTTTGGAGGCCTCTGATCGTTATATGTTTGTTCTCAAAACACGTGGCCTTGGGGCTGGTAATATCAAGGTGAAAGTGCAGAACAACATTCTTCACATTGTCAGTAAAATTAAAAAGAAGAACATGGAATTGAGTCTAGAGGTAAAGGTGATATGAATGGAGAGGGAAAAGGCAAGGTTTATTCGAAAATTCAGCCTATCAAGAGAAGCCAATGTAGTGAACATAAAGGCTACTTACGAGGTTGGCGTCTTGACTGTGACCGTTGCCAAGCGCTAACCCTCCGACTTTGAGAAGAAAAATCATAAGGTTGTCAGCAAAGTGTTTTTTGAAAGTCTCTATCCAAAGTTGGATTTGATAATGGAAGGTGTTGGGGACTTGGACATAAAAAAAATCATAATCTTTGTTTGGACCATGTCTACTATGCCCCTTTGATTTTTAGTCATAGAATCAAAAGGAGTGGGAGTGTTGAGTGTCAAGATTCAACAACGTACAGATATTCCAATGGGTGAAATGAGGCTCCTCTATGGAGGGAGGAAACTGAAGATGGAAATATTCCTTAGAGACTATGGAATTAAGAGGGATGCCACAATCACTATAGTGAAGTGCTTGTTTGGAGGTGCCCAAGGTGGTGGAGCATCTTCAAATTAAAATAATAGATCCTTCAAGGAGGCCCTCAAAATAGGTTCCTAGTCTCAGCAACCCCAGACAGCTCATAGGGCATTCTAGGTGGATAAAGTTGAGGAGGTACACTTTATTGGAATTTCACATCAAAATCTGGAGGACTACCTTCAACTCTACACTGAATCAAGCCTTATCTATCACTTCAATGGCTTATGGCCACATTCAGAGGATGGATCTATACAGATGGATTCATATTGTTTAGACTGAAGAGTGCAAGGTCATGTTCTACTCTAAAGGATTTTTTATAGTGTTGTTTGATGAACTAGAAAAGTATGAGAAGGCCCTAAATTATGGGCCATGGTTATGAGGTAAAGCTGGTTTGTTCATAACTTCCTAGTTTCCGAAGTTCAATCCTTATACGACAGTATAACCAAATTGCCAATTTGGGGTTTGACTTCTAAATTTTCCCACCCATATATGGCACCTGTAAGTTTTATACTAAATTTCTTGGTTCATTTTCTTACCACATATCCTTCTTGAGGGAAGTGTGACCTATACACCTACGAAAACATATGTGTGGAAACGGACATTAGCAAAGGGATGTTAGATCAAAACAATTTAAAAATCAGTGGTTTTCATTGAACCCAACCTCTGGATTACAAGAATATTGTGTTTCCGTGTTGAATTTGTCTACAAACTAGCCATATATAGAATTCCTACCCTCTATTAAATTACATCAAAAGACAACACATTAGATCTTCAAAATCTAAAAGTTGGAAACGTGTTAACCAGTCCTCTGTGGAGGGTGAGACTTCTTCCATTTGAAATAAAGAGGAGAATGGTGTTGACGATGGTATGATTCCAGAGAAATAAAATCAGATTTTCACTCCTACCCTTGCAAACAGGCAACTGGGAAGCCAAGACATCTCTTCAGGTATTTTAAAGCATGCACATGAATTGACTTCTTCTAAGACGGATAGGTCCAATGCCCTTCCCTGTAAAAAATTGGGAGGAAAAAGAGGTCCAATGGCCAAAGCAGGACAACCATTCAAAGAGATTACCGTTATTGCATCCCTCCCTTCGAGCTCCTCGAACTTGTTCACTAATACATAGTCGCCTTTGCTTTGCTTCTGTGATTCATGGAGAAAGACTTTGAAAAGAATGTCGGATGGATCTTGGGAGCAATAGAAGGATAACAGGTCGGTCGGCTTCAGTGGTGGGATGTTTCTGGGAAGACAGGTGATGAAATTTTCTGGATTATTCGCCTCCGTTACTGGCGAAGATAACCAACATAGTATATGTTATTGTCTTTTTAGAGAAAATGAAAATAGTTGAATGAAACAAACCAGGATTTATAAGGATAATGTTAAAAAATTATAACTATGAATGAATGTTTCATCTTTCATATTCGATTACATCGAGACTCACCAAGACCTTTTATTGTGTAGTTAGGTCTTGTAAATGTAATCGTGGGAATTAGTTAAGAGAAGAGGCTAATTTTCTAACCTCGTTGTATGTGTAAGTATGTTAATGTAGAGTTGACCAGTGTTTTTAAAATAAAAAAAAATAAAATTTAAATAGAAAAATATGTTTTTATAAAAAAAATAAATATGTAGGAATAAAGTATAAAAAATATTAAAAAAAGTGTAAAAAGAGTTTAAATCGTTAGTTTTTTAAAACAAATTCTACATTAAATTTAAATAAATTTATATTAACTAAGTTATACTAGCTATATTTAAAAAATATTAATATTAAAAAAAAAATTATTTGCATTGTTAAAAATTGTATGTTAACTAAGTATATAGCTATACTTAAAAGGATTAATATTAAAAAACATTTCATTTGTGTTGAAAATTTTTGATTTACATGTTATGTAAATTAGTTAATTGCAAACTATATATGTATTATATATTTTAAAAAAAAATATTATGTATATGCGAAAAATAATTTATGTTAAAACCTTTGAATCTTAAAATTTTACAGTTTGATAACAATAAATTATTACACATTGCATTTTGCACTTTAAAATATTTGAACATAAAGAAATTCAAACCCTTTAAGCTCATGTTAAATCCATGCTTAACATGTATCTATACTGGTTAAAATCCTCCTAGAAATCTTGTAGTTAAGTCAATGTTACTTTTAAAACCTTTGAATCTTAATATTTTACAGTTTGGTACCAATAAAATATTACACATTGTATTTTTCACTTTAAAAAAATTTGCACAAAAAAAAATTCAATCCCTTATGCTTATGTTAAATCCATACTTAAGATGGATCTATATTGATTAAAATCCTCTTTATACTTTATATAGACTTATTGTAGTTAAGTCAATGTTACTTTCAATTAAAAAAAAAAAAAAAAAAAACCAAACAAACAAACAAACAACCAAAAAAAACGCAGTTTTAATAACTTCGTGTTAGGTTACAAAAAACACTTGGTGTTTGAAATCCAACATAAAGGTAGAATTCTGAACACAATATAAAAATTTATCAAAGAAAAAGCATATTCTCGGTTAGTGTTTTCAGATTATTAATTTTTGTAAATTAAAAGTTAAAATTAATTAAAATTATAAAACCAAAATTTAAATATCGAAAAAATCTAATATACAAAATTTAGTGATTTATATATTTAAATATTAAAAATTAAATTTTATTACAATTTTTATCTTACTCAAAAAAAAACATAAAATACCCAAAAGAAACTTCTTAAAAATATGCACATAAACAAATAAATTATGAAAAATCCAGATACACAAACTTAATCTTGCTTCTACGTTTCTCACAGACCAATTATGTATCTCAATTGATTGCAATCATTGAAAGTAATCCATCATTTAAAACTGGCCTATAGAACCTTTTGCGTACATTGAAAACCAAAAAGTAATTGTTTTTTCATAATGTCATACATAAAGTCTACCTATTGGTTACATGGCATCTAAATAATAAATTTGACAGTCTACTAAGTTTTGTTTTAACCTCGGTTCTTGGTTTTATTCGTACATAAATTGACGAAGCTTACCTGATAGCTTTCAGTTTCTTGCGGGGAGACGTAATGCTGCTCCACCTCGACCTCAATAGTCAATCTCATGAATCTATCCAATAATTCGGTTAACAATGCTTGGATAGATTCATGACATTCACTGTTGAGATCGAGCACCATTACATCTCCACACAATAAACTTAAAGTGAGTGGTAATCGTTCAATTGTTGACAAATATCAAGTTGAAGTTAACTATCTTAATTACCAAGCTCGGGAGTGTTAATTGGTGAGAGTTTTTAAAGAAGTAGTAGACAAATATCAAGTTGAAGTTAACTATCTTAATTACTAGGCTTGGTAGTGTTAATTGGTGAGAGTTTTTAAAGAAGTAGTAGGTCAGTGGAAAAAGCCTAAAGAAGTTTGGGAAGAGCGGGTGTACTTTTTGGGTTTATGGGGAAATAGAAGATTATGTGGGAAGAGTCTATTCCTAAAGAAGCACCAGGTTAGTGGAAAAAGTGTAAAGAAACTTGGGAAGAGGGTGCACTTTTTGCATTTATGAGGTAGTGGAAGATTACGTGGGAAGAGAATATATGAAGATGTACTTTTTCCATTTCTAGCGAAGTGGAAGATTACGTGGGAAGAGCCTAAAGAAGCACGGAAAAGCGTAATGAAGCTTGGGAAGAACAGGTAAAGAAGCTTGGCAAGAGCGGGTGGAAGATTACGTGGGAAGAAAATATATAAAGACATACATTTTGAGGGTGTACTTTTTTCATTTCTTGGGAAGTGGAAGATTACGTGGGAAGAGAATATATGAAGATGTAATTGCGTATGACGGGTGGTACATGTTAATTTCTCTCCCATCTCATATTAAAAACTAGATGTACTTTTTGCATTTCTAGTGAAGTGGAAGATTACTTGGGAAGAGCCTAAAGAAGCATGGAAAGAGTGTAAAGAAGCTTGGGAAGAGCAGGTAAAGAAGCTTGGAAAGAGCCAGTGGAAGAAACTTGGGAAGATCGGGTAAAGAAGCTTGGGAAGAGCGGAGCATGGAAAAATTGTAAAGAAGCTTGGGAAGAGCGGGTGGAAGATTACGCACGAAGAGGGGGTGGAAGATTACACCGGAAGAGAATATATGAAGATGTACATTTTGAGGGTGTACTTTTTGCATTTCTAGGGAAGTGGAAGATTACGTGGGAAGAGAATATATGAATATGTAATTGTGTATGATGGGTGGTACATGTTAATTTCTCTTCCATCTAATATTAAGAGTGGGTGGAAGATTAAGCGGGAAGAGAATATATGAAGATGTACATTTTGAGGGTGTACTTTTTGCATTTCTAGAGAAGTGGAAGATTACATGGGAAGAGAATATATGAA
>APFE030696609.1:0-61514 GCA_000404065.3 Pinus taeda | reverse complement strand
ACATGTTCCAAAGGAGAAAAGAACCAAGTTGGATAGTAAATCTGAAAATTGCATCTTTATTGGGTATAAGGATGGTTTCAAGGGTTATAAAATTTGGAACCCAGTAACAAGGAAGGTTGTGTAAAGCCGAGATGTGGTGTTCAGAGAGTTGAAAGATGTTATTAAACATGAATTCCAACCAAAGGAACCTGAGAAGATAGAGTTTGAGCTAAAGGAGGAAGAATCAAACTCTACAGCAGAGGAGGAATCAGAAGCTGAAGAGCCACAAACTCTGGGTGTAAGAAGATCAGTTTAAGAAAGAAGGCAGCCAGAAAGGTATAGTCCATTTGCTTTCTGTTCAAATTTTGCTTTATCTATTACTGATGATGATCCAAAAACTGTGAAGGAAGCAGTGGATTCAAAGAATGGAAAACTCTGGAAAGAGTCCATGGTTGATGAAATGGCATATTTGTACAAAAATGAGGCTTGGGATCTAGTGGAGTTGCTGGATAGAAGGAAACCCATTAGCAGTAAATGGGTGTTCAAAAAGAAGACAAATGCAGAAGGAAAAGTGGAGAAATACAAAGCTCGATTCATAGCAAAGGGTTATTCCCAGGTGCCAAGAATTGATTTTGGTGATATTTTTTCTCCTATTGCCAAGGTAACTTCTGTTAGATTACTTTTATCTATTGTTGTTGCTTTTGATTTTGAGGTAGAACAGATGGATGTGAAGGCAACATTTCTTCCCAGGGATCTGGAAGAGGAGATCTACATGAAACAACCTAAGGCTTTGCAGTGAAGGGTAAGAAATAACTGGTATGCGAGTTAAAGAAGTCTTTGTATGGGTTAAAACAGTCACCAAGGATGTGGTATCATAAATTTGATACATTTATACGAGGACTTGGCTTCACTAGAAACAAAGCAAATCATTGTATGTGTTTTAAATTAATTGGTGACCATGTTATTTATCTGGTCTTGTATGTGGATGATATGTTGTTGGTTGGAAATGACAAAGAAATTATCCAGGATTTGAAGACCATATTGTCCTCCAATTTCGACATGAAATATCTTGGTGCTGAAAACTATATTTTGGGCATGGAAATTAAAAGAGATTGGGAAAAGAGGAAGCTCTGGTTAAACCAGAGAAAGAATGTCGAGACAATATTGTA
The DNA here is from genome assembly GCA_000404065.3 of Pinus taeda. Lineage (NCBI taxonomy): Eukaryota > Viridiplantae > Streptophyta > Pinopsida > Pinales > Pinaceae > Pinus > Pinus taeda. Next base: position 60,366 of record APFE030696609.1, on the reverse strand, counting down.
GAGGTTTAATATGCAAGATAGTAAACCGACGAAGGTTCCTATTCCTGTAGGTGTAAAGTTATCTGTTGAACAGTGTCCCAAGACACAAGAAGAGGAAGAGGATATGTCCCGTGTTCCATATGCAAGTGCAATCAGTAGGCTGATGTATGCAATGGTTTGTACTAGACCAGACATTGCACGTGCAGTGGGAGTATTGAGCAAGCTTATGTCAAAACCAGGAAAGAAGCATTGGACAACAGTGAAGTGGGTTTTCAGGTATTTGCGTGGCACTAGTGATTATGGTTTGTGCTACCAAGGAAGACTAGGATTGGACAGAGTGTTGGATATTCGTGGCTTGGTTGATGCAGACTGGGCTGGAGATCTGGATTAGAGAAGATCTACAAGTGGGTATGTGTTTAACCTATTCGAAGGTGCAGTCAGTTGTATGAGTAAGAAACAATTTGTAGTGGCACTATCAACTACAGAGGCAGAACACATGGCAGTCGCTCATGCAAGCAAGGAAGAAGTTTGGTTGTAGAGATTGTGTTCAAATATGGGGCTAGTACAGGAAGCTATAAGGATAGATTATGATAGCCAAAGTGCAGTTTTCTTGCCAAAGAACCCTGCATATCATTCAAAGACAAAGCACATTGATGTTCAGTATCACTTTGTGAGGGATATGATAGAAGACAAAAAGGTGTTGTTTTTAAAGGTGGACACTTTGAAGAATATTGCAGATGCATTGACAAAATCTGTGAGCTCTGAGAAGTTCTCCTGGTGTAGAGAAACAATGGGCATTTTAGGGCTAGAAAAATGACTAAGCTCTCATGTGGCCCCTTGTGGAAAGAAAACAACAAGTGGGATAATGTTGGGTTGTGTTATATTCTTTCCACGTAGTTAATAGGGGGTTTGAGGGGTACCCGTAACCCCACTTTATGGGGTCGGGGCAGCGCCCCAGAAAATTTTTGATTTTGGACCCTATGTTAGGTTGGGTGGACCCACCTATGGTTTTGTGCATGATTTTTGCACATGTTTTTTTTGGACGTGATGGTTTTTCGATCCATGGTATTGGACGCGATGGTTTTTGGTCCATGGTATTGGATGTGATGATTTTTCAGTCCATGTATTGGATGCTTTGGATGCTTCGGCATGTATAAATATGTATTATAACATTGAAAGGAACATAATAAAAATTCAAGTTGGTAGTCCCGGTTTTTGGATCCAGGGGAAAATATCTGTGTATATGTGTTTTATGTGTTATGATCTCGTATTGTTTGTTTTCTGTGTTTTAGAATTCGTATGCAGGTACTTTATGTACGAGGTTAAAACCTACACTATGTACACCTCTTCCTCAATCTTTCCATTGAGGAATGCAGTCTTCATATCCATCTGATGGATCTTCCAACCCATCTGTGCTGATAGTGCCAACATCGATCTGATAGATGAGTACCTTGCTTCAGGAGCAAAATTTTCATCATAGTCGATCCCCTCAACCTGTGAGAAACCACGGCCAACAAATCTTGCCTTATGTTTCTCCACACTACCATCACCAGCTTGCTTTACCTTGTAAAGCCAACGGGAACTCACAACTGACTTTTTCTCTAGTCTTGGAACCATATCCCAAACATTGTTCCGAACAATGGAGTCATACTCCTCGACCATAGCATCAACCCAAATCGGTTGTTGCACTACTTCCTCAAAGGAAGATGGCTTGGTCCCAACACATTCCCCAACAAGGGCCATGTATTTAGTGTACCTATTAGGTGACCTCCTCTGTTTGCGCTGAGAAGATGGTTCTCCCACATTCTCTCTCGCATCCAACAACAAACTGTCAGCTTCTCTTGTGCGCTTTCGTCCCTCTCTGGAAGACTCTGCTTGAGTGGATGTGTCCACTCCTGGAAACTCTGCATGCAGCTACTCCACATCAGTATGAGGCTTCTCCTCCTTAGGAACCAAAATTTCCTCCACAGGCTATACTTGGAGCTCCCTCTCAAGGGAAAATTACATGGCCTTCTGCTCATCAAACTTGAGATCTCTAGGAACCACTGTCCTCCAACTGGTAGGCAAGTACACCCAATAGTTGTGAGGTGTGTCAATGTACCCCACAAGTATTCCCAACTCAGTTGTCAACTCAAGTTTCTTCTGGGCATCCTTGGTCACATGGTAATATACCAATGAGCCAAAGATCCGGAAGTGACCCACATCTAGTCTCTTCCTGGAGAAAGCTTCCTCTTGTGTCTTCATCCCAAGAATGAAATGTGGGCTTCTATTATACAAATAGACCACTGTGTTGCATGCCTCAGCCCACAAATGAAGTGGTAGGCCTTGATTATGCAGCATCGCCCAAGCTGCCCCCACAATTTTTCTGTTCTTCCTCTCAGCCACCCCATTCTACTGTGGGTTATGAGGTGTCGTCAACTCCTGTTTAATTCCTTCCACTACACAGAAGTCCTTAAACTCTTGAGAGACATACTCTCCACCATTGTCACTTCTCAAGGGCTTGATCTTCTTCCCTCATTCTTTCTCAACCAAAGCTTTGAACTCACAAAACTTTGAGAAGGTTTGATCCTTCTTTTTCATGAAATAGATCCAACATTTACGAGAAAAATCATCAATGAAAATCACATAGTACCTTTGTTTCCCGGTGGATGTTGTCGAGAATGGTCCACACACATCAGTATGAACTCATTCTAAGATTGCTTCAGCTCAACTATCTTGATCACAAAAGAAAGACTTGGCGTACTTTCCCAAGGATCAACCTTTGCATGTGTCCACTTGCTCAAATTTACCTTTGGGAAGTCCGGTAGAAATCTATTGCATTATCTTCAAGGCCCCATGATGCAAGTGGCCTAACTACCTATGCCATGACTCACCAATGTCTTGGCTTTGCACCAATTCTATGTTTGAACTCAATGCAACACGGTCATCTACCTCTATCTTATAAAGATTCTTCACTCAAATCCCAATCCTCTTGGTCTGACCCGTGGCTATGTGTCTCAGGAACACCTTTGCTATACTGAAGACAACATCGTAGCCTTTGTCCTCTAACACCGTGACTAATACCAAGTTCTTCTTCAGTCCAGGCACATACTTTACATCAGTCATGGTGAGAGGAGTTCCATGCTCCCTTTGAAAAGCCATCGTGCCTTCTCCTGAAACACAGTACTTTCCATCATTGCCCATCTCTATGTGCATCTTGAGGTCTTTCTCCTCCAAGGTACTGAATAAACATTTATCATTGGTCATGTGGAATGACGCTCCACTGTGAAGATACCAAACACAACCCACCATCGATGAAACCACGCATGCGATGAGGGTAAAAACCAATTCGAACTGAGAGGCCAATGCCTCACCTTCTGATCCTTTCAAGGATCCCTTCTTGGATTTGTTCAATGGAAAATTACTTGCATAATGACCCACCTCATGACAATTAAAGCATCTCACTTTAGATTTGTCAATCTTCTTCCCACCATGAGAAGAATTCGATTTGGAATGGGAAGCCTTCCCTTTCCCTTTCCTTGCCTTATTTGCTAAGGCTAGATTTTCTTCATCATCATGCTTAGATGGAGAACCATCTCTAGTGCTCCTCCTGATCTCCTCCTGCATTAGATCTGACCACAGTCGTTCCCAATCCAGTAGTTTCTCTCTTCCATTCACTGAGTCCTGGTAGATATTCCAGCTCTTTGGAAGACCGAGGAGAGCAAGTCTCACCATATCGTCATCAGTTTTCATTATTCCCACACTACCGAGCTCATCTCTGCAAGTGGTGAGCTTGTTCAGATATGTAGAAATAGTGTCGCCCTTCTCACACTTGATTTTCCGAAGCTTATCCTTGAGCGCCAGTTTACTCTGGTCGCTATTGTTCTGATATAGGTCCTTCAATGTCTACCACATTGAAAACGGAGTCTCCTTCCCATGGAGACTCGAGACAATATGGTCTCAAACTCCCTCCAGAAGAATCATCCTCGTCTTTGCCACACACTTCTTCCATTCAGCCAATTCTTGTGCATTAGCTACAGCTCGCTTGGGGATTTCTTAATCAATGAAATCCTTCAAACCATTGTCTTCTAATATTGCTTCCATGTGATCCTTCCATGCTATGTAATTCGAGGTGCCATCCAGTGCATACTTGACTCTCAAGCCATTGAATGCCATTGGTGAACTTTAAGGTGTGATAAGAATTCGATTTTGTACCTGCAATCAAGAACTTCAAACTTTGAATTTCCCTTCTCAGTATATTGTTCATAGCTCTGATCACCTTTGCTCTAATACCATGTAGAAATTCTCACTGTAGATTAACCTGATTATGCAATCTAACTAAAGCAAAATACTTAATCGACTTCTACAATCAAACTTGCGAAAGTTTAATCGATTTGAGCGAGATCAAACAGAACAAATATAACAGAGAAGAGGAATCAATACACATGAAACACAGAAGAATACTCTGGGGAAATCCTCAGCTAAATCCCCGCTATCTATATTATCATACAAGTGGAAATATCTCAGGATTACATACAGCTTTAGCTGTCACAGCTATCCAGCTCTCAGTACAATCCCTCACTTCTCATAGTCAGAATAGACAACTCATATGCATTCTCCTCTATCCTCCAAGCCTCCTATTTCCTTGCGCAGTTTTCCCTGGGTGCTCCAGCTATAACCTAGTGTGACACTGATCTCACACACTACTCCAACACACTGTAAAACTGTGCAAATCTCAAGGAATGAATTCCTTCTGCATGCAAGAGATTTTCTTATAGGAAAATTCTTGTAATTGATAGTACATTGTCCCCGCCTTTAATCTCAATTGGGTCTTTGTCTGAACTGACATGCATGAGTTATTTATGAGAGAATATTCAGTTATCTGGAGTACACTAGTTTCATGCACGGATACATTAACTGACTGAACTCACAATTAGTTCCTCAAACTGTTTGGAACTAATTTAACTGGACTTAATTTAGTTAACTAAGCTAACTAATTGCAACTCAAATACAACTCATCCTTATCTCCTTAATTAAGGGATAACTTCCTCAATCAAAGGGATAATTGTTGCATGACTTCACAAAGACTTCTAGCTTGAATTTTTCCAACTAATTAACTCAAGATGAATTATTTATTTTTCAAATAGCTGGTGAGACTAAATTCGAATTTTAATTCAAGGACAAACTAAAATTGGAATATTCTTGTTGCCACATTTCAACACTCCCTCTCAACAAGAAAGGGATTATCTACCACCCCGATCCTGTCTCTATGGAACTCGAATTTACATTTTGACAATGCCTTAGTCAAAATGTCTGCATCTTGCTCCTCAGTCGAAATATACTACAACAACATGATCCTCCTCGCCACACAGTATCTTAGATGATGATACCGAATGTCGATGTGCTTGGACCTGTCATGAAATACTAGATTCTTAGAGAGTTTGTACAACTCTGATTATCACAATAGATCACAATTGGATCCATCCTCTGATAAAAAAAATCAACTAGAATTTTCCGCATCCAAATGGCCTCGCATGTTGCCTGACTTGCAACCATGTATTCAGCCTCTGCTGAGCTAAGTGCAACCGACCTTTGTTTCCTGTTGTACCAAGAAACTGCAGCTGACCCAAGGTTGAAAATTCCTCTTGATGTGCTCTTCCGATCTGATGGAATCCCTGCCCAATTTGCATTTGTGAAGCCCTGTAGCTTCACTCCCTCTGTCTGTCTGTACCATAATCCATACTAACATGTGCCTCTGAGGTATATAAAAACATGCTTGGCTATCTTCCAAAACATCTTGGTAGGCTGAACCATAGCTTGACTTAGTTGGTTCACCACATAGCAAGAATCTAGTCATGTGTTCACTAAGTACATCAGTGAACCCACAAGTTGTCGATACACAGTGGCTTCTACTACTTCTCCTGAAGTAGCATCCTCCTTCCTCTAGTTACCTACTAGAGGAGTCTACATGGGCTTGTACTTCTCCATGTGGAATCTCCTAAGTATCTCATTACCATACTTGCCTTGAGACACAAACAAATCCACATCCTTCTGCCACACTTCCATGCCAAGGAAGTAGTGCATGAGACCCATGTCTTTCATCTCGAATTCTCTTGCAAGGTCCTCCTTGCAAGACATGATCAACTGATCATCACCTTGTTAATATGAGATCATCAACATAAATAACAATGATCAACTTCTTACCTTCTACCATGATGTGGTACAGGTTTGCATCTGCTTCACTCTTTGTGAAGCCCAACCCGGTTAAGTAGTTGTCGATTCTGGTGTACCAAGCACGAGGTGCTTGCTTCAGCTCGTACAAAGCCCTCTTGATTCAGCACACATGTGACTCACGACTGAAGGACTCAAAACCTTCCAGTTGCTCTATGTAAACCTCTTCCTCAATCTTTCTATTGAAGAATGCAATCTTCACATCCATCTGATGGATATTTCAACCCATCTTTGCTGATAGTGCCAACATCGATATGATAGATGAGTAACTTGCTACAGGCACAAAAGTCTCATCATATTCGATCCCCTCGACCTGTGAGAAACCACAGGCAACAAATCTCACCTTATGTTTCTCCACACTACCATCAACAACTTTCTTTACCTTGTAAAGCCAATGAGAACTCACAACTAACTCGTTATCCGATCTTGGAACCACATCCCAAACATTGTTTTGAACTATGGAGTCATACTCCTCCACTAGAGCATCAACCCAAATCGGTTGCTACATTGCTTCCTCAAAGGAAGATGGAAAGGTCTCAACACATTCCCCAACAAGGGCCATGTATCCAGTGTGCCTATCAGGTGACCTCCTCTGTCTGCGCCAAGAAGATGGTTCTCCCATGTTCTCTCTCACATCCGACAATAATCTATCAACTTCTCTCGTGCGCTTCCATCCCTCTCTAGAACACTCTGCTTGAGTGGATGTCTCCAATCCTAGAACCTCTGCATGCGGCTGCTCCGCATTAGTCTGAGGCTCCTCCTCCTTAGGAACCAAAAGTTCCTCCACAACCTATAGTTGGAGCTCCCTCTCAAGGGAAACTTGCATGGCCTTCTACTCATCAAACTTGAGATCTCTGCAAACCACTATCCTCCAACTGGTAGGCAAGTACACCTAATAGTTGTGAGGTGTATTAGTGTACCCCACAAGTATTCCCAACTCAACTATCGGCTCAAGTTTCTTTTGGGCATCCTTGGTCACATGGCAATATATCGATGAGCCAAAGATCTTGAAGTGACCCACATCTGGTCTATTCCCGGAGAAAGCTTCCTCTAAAGTCTTCATCCCAAGAACGCAATGCAGGATTCTATTATGCAAATAGATAGCTTTGTTGCATGCCTCAACCCACAAATGAAGTGGTAGGCCTTGGTCTTGCAGCATCGCCTGATCTGCCCCCACAATCATTATGTTCTTCCCCTTGGCCATCCCATTCTACTATGGGTTCTGAGGTGTCGTCAACTCCCGTTTAATTCCTTCTGCTACACAGAAGTCCCTCAAACTCTTGAGAGACATACTCTCCACCATTGTTGATTCTCAAGGCCTTGATCTTCTTCCTTGATTCTTTCTCAACCAAAGCTTTGAACTCATAAAACTTTGAGAAGGTTTGATCCTTCTTTTGCATGATATAAGATCCAACATTTACGAGAAAAATCATCAATGAAAATCACATAATACCTTTGTTTCACAGTGGATGTTGTCAAGAATGGTCCACACACATCAATATGAGCTCACTTTAATATTTCTTTAGCTCAACTGTCTTGATCATGAAAGGAAGACTTGGCGCACTTTCCCAAGGTACAACCTTTGCATGTGTCCACTTGCTCAAGTTTACCTTTGGGAAGTCCGGTAGAAATCTGCTCCATTATCTTCAAGGCCCCATGATGCAAGTGTCCCAACCACCTATGCCATAACTCGCCAATGTCTTTTCTTTGCGCCAATTCTGCTTTCAAACTCAATGTAGCACAGTCATCTACCTATAGCTTATAGAGATTCTTCACTCGAATCCCAATCCTCTCGGTCTGACCCATGGCTATGTGTCTCAGGAATGAATTTCCTTTACTGAAGGCAACATCGTAGCCTTTGTCCTCCAACACCACGACTAATACCAAGTTCTTCTTCAGTCTAGGCACATACTTTACATCAGTCTGGGTGAGAGGAGCTCCATGCTCCCTCTAAAAAGCCACCATGCCTTCTTCTAAAATACAGTACTTTCCATAATCGCTCATCTCTATGCGCATCTTGAGGTCTTTCTCCTCCAAGGTACTGAATAAAATTTTATCGTCGGTCATATGGAATGAGGCTCCACTGTGAAGATACCAAACATAACCCACCATCGATGAAACCATGCATGCGATGAGGGTAAAATCCAATTCGAACTGAGAGGCCAGTGCCTCACCTTCTGATCCTTTCAAGGATCCATTCTTGGATTTCTTCAATGGACAATTAGTTACATAATGGCCCACCTCATGACAATTAAAGCATCTCACTTAAGATTTGTCAATCTTCTTCCCACCATGAGAAGAATTTGATTTGGAATGGGAAGCCTTCCCTTTCCCTTTCCTTGCCTTACTTGCTAAGGCTAGATTTTCTTCATCATCATGCTTAGATGAAGAACCATCTCTAATGCTCCTCCTGATCTCCTCCTGCATCAGATCTGACCATAGTCATTCCCAATCTGACAGTTTCTCTCTTCCATTCACTGAGTCTTGGTAGCTATTCCATCTCTTTAGAAGACCAAGGAGACAAGGCTCACAATATCATCATCGACTGTCATTATTCCCACGCTACCAAGCTCATCTCTGCAGGTGGTGAGCTTGTTTAGATATGTAGGAATAGTGTTGCCCTTCTCACACTTGATTTTCCGAAGCTTATCCTTGAGCGCTAGTTCCTCTGGTTGTTACTGTTCTGATATAGGTCCTTCAATGTCTTCCACGTTGAAAATGGAGTCTCCTTCCCATGGAGACTCGAGACAATATGGTCTCGAACTCCCTCCATAAGTATCCTCCTCGCCTTCGCCACACATTTCTTCCATTCATCCAATTCTTGTGCATTAGCTGCATCTGGCTTGGGGATTTCTTGATCAATGAAATCCTTCAAACCATTGTCTTCTAATACCGCTTCCATGCTATGTAATTCGAGCTACCATCCAGTGCATACTCAAGTCTCAAGCCATTGAACGCCATTGGTGAACTTTGAGGTGTGATAAGAATTCGATTTTTTACCTGCAATCAAGAAATTCAAACTTCGAATTTTCCTTCTCAGTATATTGTTCACAGCTCTGATCACCTTTACTCTCATACCATGTAGAAATTCTTACTATAGATTAACTTGATTATGCAATGTAACTAAAGCAAAATACTTAATCTACTTCTACAATCAAACTTGCGTAAGCTTAATGGATTTGACCAAGATCAAATAGAACACATATGATAGAGAAGAAGAATCAATACACATGAAACATAGAAGAATACTCTGGGGAGAGCCTTAGCTAAAAACCCCGCTATCTATATTATCTTACAAGTGGAAATTTATCAGGATTACACACAGTTTTAGCTCTCACAACTATCCAGCTCTTAGTACAATCCCTCATTGCTGCTCATAGTCAGAATAAACAACTCATATGCCTTCTCCTTTTCCCTCCAAGCCTTCTATTTCCTTGCGCAGTTTTCCCTGGGTGCTCCAACTGTAACTTTGTGTGACACTGATCTCACACATTGCTCCAGCACACTATAAAACTGCACAAATATCAAGGAATGAATTCCTTCTACATGAAAGAGATTTTCTTATAGGAAAATTCTTGCAATTGATAGTAAATTGTCCCTGCCTTCAATCTCAATTGGGTCTTTGTCTAAACTGACATGCATGAGTTATTTATGAGAGAATATTCAGTTATCTAGAGTACACTAGTTTCTCCATCATGGTGATCTTATCTTCTTTCTCTTTTTGAATTTCTTGAACTTCCACTGTTTTGTCTATTGTAGCTGAAGAAAAAGCTCCTGTGAATTTAGTTAACTACCTAATTCTTTTGTTGGTGCAGCAGAAGAAGCTTTCCACAAAACTTCAAAGGAAGTCGCCTTTCTAAGTACCAATGCTTGAGATTGATCAAGTTTTCTCTTCTTTCTCCCTCCTTTGACTACAACCTATGCTGAGGACTATAGAAGATATTCAAAGGAGGGATTTCTTCCACATTGAGGGTGACCTCAAAAGTAGGAAAATATGGAATGACTTCAACAACTTTCTACTCAGACATAGAAGATTTATTAGTAATTCCCCCTGACCTTGTATCATGTCTAGTACTCTTAGGAGTATTCTGAAAATTTACCTGATGTGAGGAAATTGTAATAAGAGCAACTTTGGCTTTGCCCTCGGTTTGTCAGTTAATAATCATATCAAATTCATTTCAAGCCTCATTCAATTTAGGATTATGAACAAATCCTTCTCCCTGTGAAGTAGAAGAAACTATGATGACCTCTTGTGGGGTATGAGAAGGAAGATCTTAGTGAGAGGAAGTTCCAGGTTGAATAGCAAACATTGGAAATTTTTGAAGAGGAAAATGTAGCAAATATAGAGGATGGTTGATATCCTGGAAGCTCTATACTAAGTAAAATAGGTTTTCTCTTCCACTATCAACTGTTCCTCCACCCATCATAGCACCATTTCATAGGAGGAAGATTGTACAAACATGGCATTTGACTTATCTTCTTCATGAATAAGTTGTCTAATTCCTTGTGAAGAAGTTAATTTTTTTACAACTAAGCTTGGATCATACTATCTGTTAGGAATAGTCGGCAATTTGAAAGCCTGAATAGCTAATATTTATTTTTCATCATGATGGTAGTTGGCCACTGAAAATATTCCAAATCTCATAGGGAAGACATACCATGCTTTTTTATTAGACTCCCTCAACATTTTAGTAATATCGTAGCTTACAATCTGATAAGACACTTATCTGCTTACTAATTTATCTGGGATAAACATAGGCAAAACATGGGGATGAGAAAGACTACCCCATACTCTAATATAAGCGAAAATTCTTCTCCAAACCAATTTCCAGCCTTTAGAATATCATCCATAGCTTCTTGTGACATTCTAGAAAAACACAGAGATATCCATAATATAAGCATACATGTAGAAAGGAGGTAGATTATCTTCAAAAATAATTCTACAATGTCGGAAAGCTAAAATATGATTGTCCATGCTATCAGAAAGAAAAAGATAAAACCTTCAAAAGCCCCATTGATTAAAGGTACCCAGGTGTCAGGGAACTTCAACACATTAGGTAATTAATACAATCAACATAGCATGGAAATGACTTGGAAAATTGGAAGTGAGAGAATCAATTGAATACTTACTGGTTTCTTCATCTTTATGCGTGTTTGGGTCTTTTCCCCATTCTCTGATTGATATTGACGAGTGTCCATGTTCCTTTACAAAGGCCTTAGTGTATTCCTTATTATATATATTGGCCATTTCGCAGGTGGTACATTCTCTAGAGATCCTTGCTGGTGAAAGAACAAATAACTATTCCTTTTTTTATTAGAATCTGTCTCCCATAAATATCCAAAATTTCCACCACCATTGGACCATGTCAATGTAAGGTAATAATCGCGGTCTAGCCGCAATTCTGTGAAGGAATAAGTTGGATGCATCTCTTGGAGTGGCTTCTGATATAGAAGTTTTATCCTTTGTCGTTATTGTTCTAGTTGTCACCCTCAACTCTTCATCTTCAAAGTATTGATAAATTGCTTCCCAAGAGGAATGCACAAAATCTATATTACATATTTTATCACAAAAAAATATTGCTCTTGGAGTTTCATATCAACATCTTCAACAAATGGGCTTGTGGATTATAACTATGGAGTCTACTTCTTAGATTTAGTCGCTTTCTTCATTTCTTCTATGTATCGGGGATCTCAACTCACCTAGAGAAAACAAACACATCGATTAGCAGATAAATCATTTTATAGACACTCACAAATGACGAAAATAAAAATATAGTGTAAAAACCATTTTAAAAACCAATTGAGAAAACCAAAGTTTTGATTAATAAGAAACTTGTCTTCATTTGAGGCTCATTATTACTACGTTAAATTATTTAAGTGAACAAATGGTAGACCATCTGAAGATCACCACGTCAAACATCGAGATGGAAGTATCGAAGGAAAATTTCAAATAAACTTATGATATGTCATTGTTTCAAGCTATTGAGGTCCGAGATGTAAGAGTTTCGAGATTCTGAGATAAATGGGAGCCTCGGGAGATTTGTTCTCTTAAGTTCTCTTAAATTTACTACTAGCATTTGCACCTGATGTTGCAAAGGAAACGCCATAAGGCATAGAGTGTGGAAGAATAGAGACATGTGAATGGGCATTGTTGAAAGCAAAGGTGGATGATAAAGAGTTGCAATTGAAATTGTTAGTTATGTGTATGTTGAATACAGATAGTGTGTAGAAGAATAGTGACATGTGAATAGACATTGTTGAACGCAAGGGTAGCTGATATTGAGTTACACTTGGAACTATTAGTTATGTGTGTTTTGAATATGGATAAGTAATAGTAGTGTGTGGAAGAATAGCAACATGTGAATGGACATTCTTGAAAGCAAGGCTGGATGATAATGAGTTATAGTTAATGTCATATAGAGGTTATCCATTATTCATGTAGTAGTTGTTGTTTATGTGAACATATTTTTGTACATTATTTTAAGTTTTTTTTTTTTTTTTTTTTTTTTTTTGGAGATTTTGTTTTTCCATATGTTACATATTTAAGAATGAATTGTCACTTTTAAAGCGGGCACACAAGGTTGCTAGTTGTCACAAACCATCGTGAGAGTAAAAATTAAATGTCATTTTCCTACTACATGGTTCTGTCAACTAGGTGTTTTGAAAAATACAAGTGAAAGCCATTAAACTCCTTGCCGAAATCAAACTCTCGGTGAAATTTTCGTAAATATAGGGATGCACAAATTTCTTAACTTGTCAGAACTCTATTAAAATGACATTTTTCACTACTAACTTCATATGAGATGCCATGAAATTTCTTTTGAATAAAACCTCGAATGTGTTTTTTATATCCCAATTCAACTCTCATGAAATTTTCGTAAATATAGGGATGCACAATTTCTTAACTTGCTAGAACTCTATTAAAATGACATTTTTCACTACCAACTTCATATGAGATGTGAATTAAATTGTTTTATTATTATTATTTTAATTTAATGTTTCATTATGCATACTAAATCTTTTTTTCATATAAAACTAAATTTAAATGTTTACTCATTTACAAATACTACAACACATACCCCTTTTTCGGATTGATGTTTATGAGTAGTAGGCCAAAACTTGCCAAATGCTTCAATTTCTTTTCCAAAATTTCAGAGATGCCCATTTGAAAACCCTTGATATATTAGTGTCTGATACGAACAAGTTTCGAACATACTAGTTGTTGCGGTACAGAGTTTTCTGTAAATTGCTACCAAGCAAGGAAGAAGTCAAAAGTGGATTGGTATTAAAACCATGGCCGCAGCTCAAGAACCTGTGTTCTTGTCCCCAAATAAGACACTGCAACTAACATATGAGGGTGAGTTTTATGAGGTACTCATAGCAAGAGCCCAACTCTCCGCCATAGCAGACAAAGGGGGCATACCCTCATCTAAAGATACTGTAAAGCAACTGTAGCCACATTTTGAATATTGCTACAGGGGCTTAGAGCATACTATATTGCAAGCTATAAAGACTCCACATTCAAAACAAAAATGGAAAGATAAGATGAGAAACATATTGAATCATAAAGCAATAGAGAGTATAGTGGAAGCATGGGACCCTTTGGCTCTAGTTTTCCAACCATAAATCTCTCTGACAAAAGCATTGTCTTGACTGGAACCCTTCTTATGGTGACAATGACAAGAACTTCATGCAGAGACCCCACATTCTTTACATAATTCTCAATAATCGGTGGTAAGCCAGAAATAAGGTCACTGCAGAAGAAACAGATTCCTGGTACACGTGAATTCACCCTGGGAAGCAATCCATTCAAACCTTCTATGCTGAGTTTTCTCCATGCTAAATATTTATACTTTTCTGCCTTCCATAGTTCCAAGAGAACATTATGGTCAGAAAAATTATTGCAATTAAGGAAGGGACACCAACCTCCCTGTGGTACCTTATTCAATACAGATGATAGATAAATGCCTTCAGAGATAGCAAAAAACAGAGTGAAAGGTAGTATAAGCAAAATATTTTGTGTAAACGATGTCTCGTGCACTATTTGTCATAGATTATCCTTCCAATATTCTCACCAGTGAAGGAAACAAGTTTTTCCAAGCCCCAAAAGTCAATAAAAACAACATATTATCAATACAACAACGCAAAGGTTTCTATCTTCCTATATTTTACATCACAACTGAGCATCAAGGGCTGGCACTTCCAAAGGAGCGTGATCAATTCTTCTTAAAATTCGCCACAACCAAAACAACACCATCAAGACCAGTAATAATATAACTAAGAAAAATAAGATATCTAACCATATATATGTTATTATTCTCCGCTGGTAATCCATAAGTGGTGACATTTCAAGAGCTGATGTGGATTCAAGCAGCAAGGTAGCCAATGTTGTCAATTTGTTGTAAAACATTTGGTAGACAAACTTTGAATCTCAAATTCACCAAACAATGAGCACGATTAAATAGCTCTAATTATCTCCATATAGCCCAGCTCAAATATCCACTATCAAAACTGAAGTAAATTGAAAACGCTATCAAAACTTTTACCTCTTCCAAAACATAATTTAAAAACACATTGTGACATCTTTTCCATCTTTTACCTATCTAATGATAACCTAAAAATCACAAAACTTTGGTATTCTTCTTCTACAATGCCAAGATTTCAAATCATGATTCATACGTAGATAATCTACCATAAATTTAAAAATGAATGCATATTTAAAACATGGCAAATGCTTAGAATTTTCATTATATATTGAATATCAGTACATTATGATATGAAATAAGGCAACATTTTTCATCCTTGTGGTGGAAAATAAGCTCGAGGGAAGAACTAAGAGGCATGGACTATTTTATGATTGAGAATGTTGTTGTAATCAATGCTTGACTAGATACAATGGCTGCTAAAGTGGCAACAATGAACATTGACCAAACACAGGCTGTAGTATTGCTTTGTAAAATGTAGAGCCTATGTCCCCTGGGTTTTTTATCAAATAAGTCGCTTGTCTCATATATGTGATAAACAGAGATGGGTAAACCAACACGCAGAAAGCAAGCTGCAACAAACAACCCAAATTTCTCATTATGGTACTAAAACTTGAGGATGAAGCACACAGGTATGATGAAATACTAATAATTTTTTCCTTGATATATAGCCTGGACCTAGATTGATTTCCTGTTGAAATGGCCCAAGTCTGCAAACATGGCCTCGGCACCTGGATCCAGTCAGAACAAAACACTGATGTTAGTGTTTCTATTTGTATAGCTTTAACATAAATAATTGGGATGAAGTTATGAATTTTGTTTGAGAAAATCATTGGTATTGATTTATCAATTGAGTTAGAAAACAGTTCCAAGTATACTATATGATAAAATGAGACACATATCATCATGCGAATAATCAATACCTGTTATACATAAGACTACACCTCCAAGCATCACTCATCCTTATTAGTGATATTCATGACAGTAATAGTATATATAATATGGGTTGAATGCCTTGAATGCTCCAAGATAATATTTCACAATATTATATTGTCCTATCATGATGTTGGTCACGAACCAGGCAATCATTATGGGTGAGAACACGAAGCTAACTTTACTTGCACTGAGTACTTGCACTCTAGATGAAACACCAATGTATTCAAAATGCTTCTTTGAGTACTCTAGGTGAAATTCATAGCACTCAATGCCATTCATTCTATCAAAATTTCACCTGTTTAAAACAACTCGGACACCATCATCATACTCAGAGAAGCATTTTGAATACGTTGGTGTTTCATCTAGAGTGTAGGTACTGGGTGAATAAGCGAAGAGAGTTTGGTTATGCTCTCAAAGATTATCCCAAAGAAGAACAGGGAAGTAGCCATGATATAGGTGTTCTAAATTCTACATATTGCAAGTTTGTTCAGGTGGATCCTAATATTTATGTTCGTCGCTTGCTAGAGTGCGGAAATAGCAAAGCCCTAACATATTTGTGGAATTGTATGATGGACATGTATGTGAAGTTTGGGAGAATTAAGGATGCATGCCAAGTGTTTGACACAATGCCTGAACGAGATGTCTGTTCATGGACTACGGTTCTTACAGGTTATGTAAAATGTGGGTATGTGGAAAATGCACGGTGTCTGTTTGACAAAATGCATGAACGTAGCATAGTTTCCTGGAATGCAATGATTGCAACATATGCCCGATGTGGTGATCAGTTTGAAGCCATGGATTTATATGGCCAGATGCAATGGATGGGCACGAAACCTGATGAGTTCACCTTAGCCAGCATTGTAAGTGCATGTGCAAGTGTGGTGGATTTAGGATATGGGAGAAAAATTCATGGACAGGTTGTTAAGCATGGATTTGAGTCAAATGTATTTGTTGGGACTGCTCTTGTTGATATGTATGCCAAATGTTGGAGAGTAGATGGTGCACGCCAAATGTTTGATTTAATGCTGATTCGAAATATTGTTTCTTGAACTGCCATGGTTGCAGGATATGCCCAAAATGGGCAAGCGGACGAGGCCACAAGGTTTTTTAATCAAATTCACTAGACCCATATGAAGCCAAATGAGTTGACATTTGTCAGTGTCGTCAATGCATGTGCTATTCTCATTGATTTGAGGTTTGGCAGACAGGTCCATGTGTACATTATCAGAAGTGGATTCCAGTCCCAAGTTTATGTGTGAAATTCTATTGTTACAATGTATGCCAAATGTGGAGGCATAAAAGATGCACGGAAAGTTTTCGAGAAGATGATTGAGAATGATGTTGTCTCATGGAATGCAATGATTGTTGGTCATGCTCAACATGGGGATGGGGTGGAAACCTTGAGACTGTTTGAGCAAATGGTCGATTCCAACCACTACTACTATAACCTCTTGGCTAGGCGCTTAGATATGACCATTCTGCATATATATGTGAATTGGGGTGATGTGAACCAAAAACCTCTTCACATATAATACTTCATTTACTTACACAACCATCATTAGTTGAGTTGTCCAGGACTACAAATCTACTCCATCATTAACAACATAAGATTAAATATATATATATATATATATAATATATGAATGAATGAAAACATTAAGAAGATATTTACTAATTAAAATATTTGATTCCTCTCATGCAATCACCCCTTTAAACATTTGCATGCCCTTCCCTCCTATCACCTAGGTCTACTCCAAGAAAGGATTGGCCAAGTCCTACTTTTGGGTGCCATATACATGTAATTTACAATTTTCATCTGCAAAGTAATATTTCTTTTTGTTATTTCTATTTAATAATTTACAAATTTCCATTTCCAAAGTAATCTTTTTTTGTTAATATTATTGAGGACTTATGTGGCTATTCTCTCATTTTAACACACAGTTTCTCTCCTCACTAGATCTCACTTTCTTAGTTGCATATCACCGTACCAGACCTTTTTATTTCCTCTCATACAATATTCATGTATGTAGGTAAAATCCCAATCAGGCTTCTCTATGTTAGTTTTAGCTTCAACATATAATGCTTTGACATTTGCAACCATCTTACATTTGGGTGCCATATACATGTAATTTAAAATTTTCATCTCCAAAGTAATATTTCTTTTTGTTATTTATATATATGAATGAAAACATTTAAAAGAAGATATTTACTAATTAAAATATTTGATTCCTCTCATGCAATCACCCCTTTAAACATTTGCATGCCCTTCCCTCCTATCACGTAGGTCTAATCCAAGAAAGGATAGGCCAAGTCCTACTTTTGGGCCTCTAGGCCTCTATTTCCTCTCACACAATATTCATGTATGTAGGTAAAATCCCAATCAGGCTTCTCTATGTTAGTTTTAGACTCAACATATAATGCTTTGACATTTGCAACCATCTTACATTTGGGTGCCATATACATGTAATTTAAAATTTTCATCTCCAAAGTAATATTTCTTTTTGTTATTTCTATTCAATAATTTACAAATTCCATTTCCAAAGTAATCTTATTTCGTTATTATTATTATTCAGTACTTATATTCTCTCATTTTAACACACAATTGATCCCCTCACTAGATCTCACTTTTGTAGTTGCATATCACCCTACTAGACCTCTATTTCCTCTCATACAATATTCATGTATGTAGGTAAAATCCCAATCAAGCTTCTCTATGTTAGTTTTAGCCTCAACATATAATGCTTTGCCATTTGCAACCATCATCTCCTTCTACAAGCCACAATCCCTTCTTGTCAATAAAAAATGAGATAGAAATAAATATGTTTTATAACATATGATAACACATAAACAATTAAAAATACATGAACACCATATTTTACCCTCGAATCTCTTAGGAGAAAATTGAATAATATATCTACTATTTCTCATGGCTTAAAATAGGCCACACTAGCCAAAGTGAGCCCTCCACTCAATTCACGAATATTACAATAGAGAATCATCAAGCTTTTAACAACTTCATCACATATAATCCACGGGCTCTAAGACCATGGGCCACAAAAGTGATGTTCCCACATTTATGATTTCCTTTTTTAATTTATTATTACTTAGTATACAATCAAATGATGTAATCACGATTCAAAAACATACTAAATTACTCCATAATGGCTTAGCTCATCATTCTTAATACTAATAAAAATCTTCGTTATATCCCTTATAACTTTGTAAAAATCTTCTTTTAGTAAGAAGTCAATGAAAACTTCATATGGATGATCCAATTAAATACTTTCTTTTCAATATTTATCCAGTTTCTAAAATTTCTTATAACATACTATAGCCTTACGGCGTTTCCGTTGCAGCATGTGGTGCAATTGCAAGTTACTCTTTTTTGAAACCTATCAAAATTTCTCACATTAATTCGTATTAACCTATGTTTCCTATTCTTTTAAACGTATCAAAATTTCTCTTGTTCAAAATTGTTATTTAATGAGTTGTGCACTATTTGTTGTCACAAACAGCTTTATGAGTCTCTAGTGGTGCTGAACAAAGTTTGTGAGCCTCTAATGGGTCCTGTACTGTTTGCTCTCGCAAACAGCCTAATTGAAAATTGTTATTTAATGGATTATGGACTCTTTGCGCTAACAAACAGTTTTACTAGTCTCCAGTAGGTCCTGGACTTTGCTCTCACAAAAAACTTTGAGTCCCTAGTAGGTCCTTTCGATACAAAGACAAAACATTATTTCCATATATGAAAATCTGAATAATGAGGAACTGGTTATCAGAAATTATGTAGCTTGCCTAACATCCCATGGCATAAATATCCAACTGTGGATCCTCTTTCCAACAACTTAATTAGTCTTCTCACTTTTGGATTTGGGTTCAGCCTTGTATGGTATCTTGATTGCAGATTCCCTGAATATTTAGGGGAGCAGTTAAATATTTGACAACATTTTTTATTTCGATTGCAGATTCCCCAAATATTTGAAGGCACAGTTAAATTTTTGACTAAGTGTTTTATCTGGATTGCAGATTCCCCAAATATTTAATAATCTGATGGACATAAAAACCGTGAAATTTTTAACCACGCCCATATCCTTGTCCATCCAATTGCCAAATATTCAGAAAATCGGCAATCAGATAAGCTCCAGGATATGGTCGTGGATGCTATTTTCCAGGCATTACATGGATACAACCAGAAGTCTTTACACCGGCTGGCGGGCTGAAATGAATGGCAGATAGAGAAGATAACGTTTGATCATCTTGAAGGGGCAATGCAGAAAATATTCTGTTGACTTAGCCTGAGCATATTCACACTGATAGAGATACGTACGATTTGACATAATCTTTAAATGTTCAAATGAATCATGAAAATAACTGAATCATTTTAAATAAGAATTATCGTTGTCTTTAATGAACTGTCCATATATATCAAAGCATTTCGAGGCCTATTAGAAGTGCACTCGAGAAATATATATGTATAGACACACTGTTTTCTTTGTAATTGAGGTGAGGTTGGGTGTATTTCCATAACAATGTCTTCCCTGACGAAGTCCATGCAATTTGTGGTTAATTTATTCACTACCCATGTAATTATATCTCTGATTATCACCTCACTTCAGCTGAATTGCAAGGCAGCACCTGCAAATGCCAGAGTGGAGTCCTTTCCAGGATATCATGGCAATATTAGTTATGAGATATATGCTGGGTAAGTGCCATATCTATCCAAGGTAAAGTATATTTATTCATGAATAAAGTCCATGTTCAAATGTAACAATAATTGAAAGTAACAAATTCAAAGTGCCAGATTTTTCACTGGAAAGAATATTTATTCATTAACACAGTCATGTTCAAAAATAGCATGCATGAATTTGCTCCTGTTTGTAAATAAACAATTAGCTGTGTATTTATGCAAAGATTAAGAACATAACCAAAGAGTTCATAGCTTGTAGAATGTTCATAGCTTGTAGAATGCATGCTTATATGACAAAGAAAGACAGAAAAACATAAAAGATATACAGATCTCTAATTGTTATGCACAGACTGTGAATATGTTTGAACAGAGTTTAATTTCTATGGATACTTAATAAATTTGGTGACAATTGAAGCTAAAAAATATTAAAGTCAAAATTGTTGCATGGAGTTCAAAATATGTAAAAGAGTAGGAGCGAAAATTGTTATATGGAGTGCTTAAAGATGTGATTCTACCACTCTTATATTCTATTGGATGACCAATTAACTGCATGAAAGTCTTTGTGTTTTATTCATATTCATGCAGGTATGTGACAGTTAGTGAGGCCAATGGAAGAGAACTTTTCTACTATTTTGTGAATTCAGAAGAGAAAATGATCCACTTCTTCTTTGGCTTGAGGGAGGTCCTAGTTGCACCGGTTTCACTGGATTTGTCTATGAGATTGGTCAGCTATGGGAATTCTTGCTCTTATTCTCTGTTTCAATGCTCAAAGTTGCCATTTACTGAATGAATTTTGATCTTGTACATATTAAGTTTTCAAATTGTGTAATCTGGCCATGGGAACGGCTTGTTCAAATGGCTAACTATAAGCTCACTTTTACCCATGTTGTTGGAATTGGCACCCAAAACCGAGTCAACTGTTGTTATAATTAGGCTTATGAAATACTAAGATATCATTGTAAACCAAAGAATAATGGAAATCCATAAATTATGGATTTCATACTCTTGAAACATTACCTATTCAATGTTCAACATTGATCGTGAAAAGATAACGCACTTGCCAGACTTGCAAGGCTACGCAGGGTGGGGGGCTATTTTGATGCAATCCTTGTGTAGAGAAAAACAGAACATAATAGTGATTTTTAGAAATTTGTAAAATAAAATGATAGAGATCTTCTAATATTTATCCCAAAGTTTTTCTCCTATTGTAGGTCCAATGATTTTTGATCTCGGTCACAATTCTGGGAGTTTGCCCACGCTCATCCCCAATCCACACTCTTGGACTAAGGTTGGCATTCAAGGCTCCTGCCTCTACCACTATGGTTATAATGAAATGTTTTCAATTAGGGTACCAAATTTTTTTCCCTCTTTCAAACATTTGTCAAGCGAGCATACTAGATTATGTCACTGATAAAGCATCTCTGTTATCAACTTTTATGTTCTGTTGCTTTCATCACTTTGGAATTTGCCATTATTAAATTGTTTCTCATCCCACTTGGACTTAACTTGGATGCCACTGAATGTATAAATTTTTATTGTAATGGATTAACCTTGAATGGTTTTGCACATGTAGGTCTCCAACTTTCTTTTTGTTGATTCTCCGGTTCGGACTAGTTTTTCTTACTCCAATACAGCTACAGATTACAAGACTGGAGATTTTAAGGCTGCTACAGATATACATACTTTCCTCATAAAGGTTTTCAGTTCTATCATGCTACAAAAAAATATTTTACAAGTGTATATATTTTTGTGAATCTCAGTACAGTTTATAATCTTAGATGCAGTGGTTTGAAGCATTCCCTAAGTTTCTATCTAATCCATTTTATGTCGGAGGGGAATCTTATTGTGGTATTAATATTCCAATGGTGGTACAGGAAATAGTAAATGGTAAAGCACACACGACCCATGTTTTTTTATTCAGTTGACTTCTTGGATTCTCTGTTTTTGGAATAGGCTGAAATTTCTTTGTCGCACCAGGAGTCCTATAAGTTGATTTGAGGTTGCATTTCAAGAAAACATATGTTCTAGACATTGTATTTTTCTTAATACAATTTGTTTTATGATTGATACTTTGATGCTTGACCATTGCAACCTCTCTTTCTTGGCTATGACAGGAAATGAAGTAGGTATTAAACCAACCTTGAACATTAAGGTCAAAACTCTTTGCTAATAATTGAAATTCATATCTTTCTTCATTCAGGCCTCTCCACAATATGTTGGTGGCTATGAACAACGTTATGTTTGTTAGGAATTTTACTAGATGGTCTCATGGTCTGACTTCTTGCATGGCTAGTCAAAAACTCCTAACCAAGAGGGACGAAAAATTAGAAATAACAATAGCAAGAGGAAAATGAAAATAAAAATAAAGATAAAGAAGAAAAAGAACAACAGCCACAGAATCAGACTCTGCTCCGCATTCATAGCCAATTCTAAAATCCAGCCCACTACCATCTGAGGCTGCCATCACATCGCATCGACTCTGAAACCCAACTCCTCTGTGCATCTGCATCCAACTCTAAAATCGAATTTATACTTTACTCTGAATCCATATCAAACTTGTTACGTCGAATGTGTTCCTCACGGGGTTGGGTTGGAAGTATTCATATCAAACTTGTTACACCAATCAAAACCGGGAGCTTAATGAAGCTCATCCGACTCGACATCTCTAGTAGGTTCAATTCCGCCGGAGATAGGCAATCTGATGCTCACTCGACTTGCTCTTCCTGTACTTGAAGACCCTGTCGGCCCCCAGCTCGGCAATGTGAGAAACCTGAAGTCATTGGACCTTTCATTCAATGACTTGACTGGACAAATTGGAGCTCACTCTCCTGAATATGTTATGTAACAAGCTCCATGGCGGAATCCCCGTTTCCATCGGCAACCTGCCAGACCTTGAGGTGTCGAATCTCTGGGACAAAAACGTCAGGGGTTCGATTCCCCGCACCCTTGAGAGAAATGGCAAGCTGCTAGCCCTTGGCGTCTCGTCTAATAAGCTCACGGGTGTCATACCGCAGAATTTATGCATGGGTGATGAGCTTTTCTTGAATCTGTTCTGTAACAAGCTCCATAACGGAATCCCCGATGAGGCGGAGTTCAGAGCTTGAGTCCAGGCAAAGCCCTTCTTAGCAGTGCGAGCCAAGCACATGTCAGCTCTGAAACGAATGGCTCGCTGGCGGTGCGTCCGTCCCGCTTCCTCGTTTATCGTTCAGTTTTGGGTCAGTGTTGGATCAACGATCACAATTCATTCAATCATCTAGCACCACAAATCCACGATAAACAATAGGACACGGTGGCGGCTAGGGAAATTCATTTCAAAGGGAAACGCCTTACGGCGTAAAAATAAGAAAATAAAATAAAATAAAAAATTAATAATAACAAAATACAAAGGATAAAAGAATAAAAATCCTCATTACAATATGTTGAAAACATAAAGGTAACAATGTAATTAATAATAACATGAATTATATTATGAAATATAATAACACTCATATTAGATTATATTAACATTAATTAAAGACATAATAGCATAAATCTTTAATAATAGAAAAGAGTATCATAGTGAGATTTAATTAAAATAAATTATTTATCAACAATAAATAAAATAACATGTTATGAAACTACCTCACAAAAATATAGAAAAGATAGATCAATGCCTTAGAAATAAGCCTCTTTGAGGGGGAAACCTCCTTTAAATTACACAAATTAATAATTCTTGGATGATACAAATGAAAAGGCCTCATTTCTATATATAGGAGTCTAAGGGGTTATAATATAATCAGAGCCGACATAACAATAAAAATGTAAGGGCACAATAATGACAATAGTGGGCTTCTATGGGGCACAATAATAACAATATGGGGACTACATAGACACAACAATATAATAAGGGGATTGTACTAATAACAATAAGGGGTTACACTAGTAGTATGGGGACCCAACATGCCCCTCTCCTTAAAAAGGTGTTGTCCTCAATGCTTGAGTAGTTCTTGATGCTTCTGTATAAAACTCTCATCCTTCCATGTGGAATCTTCAGTGGGTAAGTTCTTCCACTTGATGAGATACTCTGAATTGATTGATTTTGTAGCTGTCGACTTCTCATTTCTGTGAATGCTTCAGGTGCCAATATGAATTTTCCTTCCTTGTCAAGTTCTAGCAATATTGTTGGAACTGGGATCTTCAGAAACTTTTGAATGAGTTCCAACCCTACTTCGCCATTCTTCCATTCATCCCTTTCTTTGTTTATCAAATTTGGTTGGATAATTATACCAACCTCTACCATTTTTGCAACCATATGTTCAATTTCACTCCTTTGGGCATATTGATATCTATAAGATCTGATGTTTGGAGGAACACTTCCTATAATCAAATGAATAGCATGATCATGATCACGAATACGTGGGAGACCTTTGGGAGTCTCAAATACTTGGAATGATTGTCCAAGACTTTTTGGAGATCTGGAGAAATAGATGGTTTCGATGTGGGAACCATTAGTGAACATAATTGTGCAATTATGCCTCATTTTTATTTATTTAGAAGCTTTGGCATTTCGTTAGAGCTTATTATCTTTCCTGGTTTCCCTATGATACCCCTTAATTCAACTTCCTTTCCTTCTGAAGAAAATTTCATAAAAAGTTCTTGAAAATTAAAAGCTATTGTACCTAAGGATTGTAGCCATTGGACTCCTAGTACAAAATTAGTACCACCCATTGAAACGGAAAGCATTGGGTTATTCAATACATATTCTCCCATGGATAGATTGATATTATGGTACTTTCCAGAGATATTTATGGTTCCTCCACTTACCATCCTCACTTGACACTCTGGTGTTGGATATAGGAAGCAATTCAATTCCTTGGCTATCTTACAGTGAATAAAATTATGGCTACTACCTGAATCGATCAACACTATTACCTTTTTCTTCTTGATATGTCCTTCTATCTTTATAGTTTGAGGAATGGTAATTCCGACCAATGTATTACAAGATGTGGTTGAATTCATTTATTAGTTCTCGGGGATTAGTTCCTGGTGAGTATCCTTTCTTTTGATTTTTCTTAATACTTTTCTTCCTGATGTTTCACTGCTTGAACATTCTTCTTCTGGATATGTCCTTCTATCTTGAGAGTTTGAGGAGTCGTAATTCCTGCCATTGCAATACAAGATATGGTCGAATTCATTTGTTCTTTCTCTAAGGTTGATTCCCGATGTATATCCTCTTCTTTTGACATTTCTTGATTATTTTCATCATTAGGAGGCCTTTCTCGTAGCATCTTTGTCCCGCCTTCCTTCAAACCTTCCATGTATTTCTTCAAATCTTCCTTTCCTTTCTTCCAATATGGTTTCATACCATTGATATCAGCTTCCATAGCATAGATAAAACTATTTATCTTTTACTTCTCTAAAATATCATTTACCCTTATATTCAATTTTTGAAAGTCCTCAATGTGCTCTATTATTGAACCCTTTTGTTTGAGATTTATCAATTGGTTAAAGAAGGTGTTTCTCTTGGTATCCTCATAATGTTCTATCATTTCTTCTGTGAAAATTGACCACGTGACAAGTGGTTTATGAGAACAAAGCCCTTTATAGCATAAAAATTGATTCAGTTCTAAATAATTAGATGCAATACATACCTTTTGTAACATTGGCACACCATGTAGATCAAAATATTTCTCCATCTGTAGTATCCAATTTACCGGATCCTTGCCATCAAACTTCCTCATCTCGCATTTTCTTGATTTTAGGGGCTCAATATTGAGATGACTGTAACTTTGTAATTTCAGATCTTTAAGTTCTGAAATTTTAGCCTATAATATCCCTTTGAGTCCTCTATATAACTCCACAAGTCTGATCTTAATTGGATTCCCGAAGAAATATTTATTCCCAATCTCCTGTGATGACCTAATTATAGACTAGATAAGTAGAGTGAACTTGTACGATGTTCCACGTGTCACTGTTTCAACCTTAGGTTCTGAAAATTATACCCAAACAAAATAAAGTTCGTCCTCTCTCTGTAACCTCTTACGAAATTTTAATCTGATGCTTAGAGAGAAAGTTATGATGATTTTCCCAAGGTCACATGTTTAGGATATAATTCGGGAGTCTGCAAAAACCCTAACTTCCTCGAATCCTATATCCTACAATATAGCTAGCCAAGATCTAAAATTTGGACCCGAGGTTCAGCACGATTTCTTCTCAAATGGGTTTTTTTTTGCACCTAAAATTTCACAGAAAAAGGTTATAGCGAAAATTCCATGATGACCTATTTGGAGCAGCGAAACCCTAGAATCCAAAGCTATGATACCAAATGTTATGAAACTAGCTCACAAAAAGATACAAAAGATAGATCAACACCTTAGAAATAAGCCTCTTCGATGGGGCAACCTACTTTACATTACACAAATTAACAATTCTTGGATGATACAAAGGACAAGACCTCCTTTCTATATATAAGAGTCTAAGGGGTCATAATATAATCAGAGCTGACATAACAATAACAATGTAAGGGCACAATAATAACAATAGTGGGATTCTATGGGGCACAATAATAACAATATGGGGATTACATGGGCACAACCATATAATAACGGGGTTGCACTAATAACAATAAGGGGTTAAACTAGTAGTATAGAGACCTAACATAACATCTTATTAGCTCTTTTAATAACACATTATTAGAAACAAACTAATAACATAAGCTACATAAAATCTATAATCTAGCAATAATAAAGTAATACATCAACTCCTTTATACATTAAACAAAAATTAGGTTTAATTAAAATAACAATAAAATTATAAATGTAATTCACTACAATAATTATAAACATAAGGGTAGTAATAAAATTATTAACATCATAATTTTATAATATAATTCACATTAGAATTTATTAACAACAATTAAGAGTCCTTAAATCATTATTAAACTAATATAAAATTTTAAAATAAAATAAATAATTTATTAAATAACAAATTAATATATTGTAAATAATAAAATTATTTTCTTTCATCTTGGGTTGGTTGGCTCCCCAAAATTGACTTCACTCATACCATATTTATGGCCACCACTTCTGTTCTTTATAAATCAATGCGGAGGATGGGTTTTCTTCTAGACTCGAAAGGTAGACAACTTGAAAATGAAGACTGTGGAATATCTGAATCTAGAATCACAAAAACCACACCAAAAAAATCTACAAACCATTAATACTGTAATGTTGAGCAGCCCTTCCAAAACGATTATGTGTCATCTTCCAGAGAACACCCTTGGGAGGGTGATAAATAGGTTCCATAGGCTTATCCAAAGTGAGAGATCCAGTGGAAGGTAGTGAAGCTGATGAATCCTTAGAGGAAGAACTCGACTCAAGAACATCGTAAGATTTGGCTTGTGTAGTCACGTTGACATCTTCCTTACACATGAATATGTGTGAACTATGAGAAGGATAGGAATATGACCCCTTATTTCTCCCTTGTGGAGGTTAAGGTTGTTGAGAAACCATCTGTTGTTGGGTTTGTGCAAGGAATGTATGAGTCAAAACAGCAGGATTTTGTGTAGACAGTGGTGAAAGAAGCCTATGGACCTCATCCACTCTAGGGCATTCGTGAGTAAGGTCGTCATCTTGACAATTTACAGGGGAAAATGACTTTATGGAAATGCTCACTAATGCCCCCTTCCTGACTCTGAGGGTTGGGTTGAGACTCCTCAACATTTTGATTGTTTTGATTACTTCTCTTATTATTCTTTTCACCACCAGATTGTTTGTTGTTCTTTGGTTGAGTGGACTTCACCATGAGAACATCGGTGGACTACTCAGGAGGGGGTGCTTTAGTAGAGCCAAATGCACTTGTCGGGGCTTGAGATGTAACAATAAATTTTCCAAGTTAGCTCATATAATAAAAAATGGACCCGATCACACCATCGACATGCAAGCCAAGAACAGGCTTGGGAGGGTCAATGAAAGGCCTAGGGGCATTAGACAATACACCGTAAAGTGTACCGGATTGTGAGTAGGTGAGATCCAATTGTTGGGTAGCTAAAATAGCTTGTTCCTCAATAATAGCTTGAAACATAGACACATCCTTATCAATATGAGGTTATAGAGATCGAATGAACCATTTACATACAATCTCATCAGGTAACTTGGTTCTTACGAACTGCTTGTGACAATGCCACTCATGAATATCATCGGAGATTAACGTGGCATCATATCTTTTGAAATTAGACAAGAGGTCAAAATCAATGTCATACTGAGTAGGTAACTAGAAGTGTGTCAAAAATTGTTTGAGAAAGGGAGGCAAAGTCACCATAGGATGCAAAATCTATCTCTATATACCACTTTGCAACATCCCCATTCAATGTACATTGGAATAAGTGAAGCTTAACATAATCATCCACCAAATAATTAGATGAACACCACAAATGATAAGTGGTAATATGTGTTGAGATTGCAACAAGATGATGGAGCTTAGTGAAAAGAGTCTCCTTCACTAAGTGGGCCCGCAGGAAAATTATGGCACAAGTTCTATTTTTGGATCACAGCAGGGATGATCACAGTAGTAGTGACCA
Source organism: Pinus taeda (assembly GCA_000404065.3). Lineage (NCBI taxonomy): Eukaryota > Viridiplantae > Streptophyta > Pinopsida > Pinales > Pinaceae > Pinus > Pinus taeda. The sequence goes on along the minus strand of APFE030696609.1, from coordinate 31,514 downwards.
CAGCAGGGATGAGCACAGCAGGAGTGATCACAACAAGAGTGATCAAGGTCTATTTTTAGACTGGCTGTCAAAAAATAGAAAAGTCAAATATTATTGTCTTATAATAATATTTAGACTATAAACTTTATCTTATTCTCTTGGAGCACTTCAGTTTGAGCTACAGATGTGGCACATGTAGTTGTCAGAAGGAAATACATTTTCTTTGTGGGTCAGTTGAGTTGTTGCATGCATGACTTCAGTTAGAACTCAATCAGTTGAGTTTGGTGGAGTTGATTGTGGAGTTGATGGGGTTGTGTTCAGTTTGACTTGGTTAAACTAGTTGTAATTAGTCTAACTGCAAATAGACTAATGATGAGTTGTTAAACTAATTATTAACTCATAATGCAACTAAAGAATACATCAGTTAACTTAGTTGCATGTTAGTGCATGTTCAGTTCAGCAGGGACAGGTGTTAGAGGATCAAATTGCTATCAGTTGTGACTATAGTTGTGCATGAGGATTTGCACAATCAATGGGATTGAGCTATGCCAATGCGAATTAGCCAATACCAAGTGATTATAGAATCTTCTCACGTGATTCCAAGTGTGGGTGATTCTTTTGAGGTAAATACGAGTTTGGTTCAACCATTCTCATCCATTCTTGTGCAGGTATTAAGCAGTGGAGGCAGGCAAGCAATGGAATAGATTTGGAGATCAGATCTGAGCTGTATTGTGTGTAATAGGTGGAGATAGTGCTGGATACTTGTGAGAAGTATTGACTATTGTAATGTTACATGTTCTCAATCATTAATATATAGATAGTGTGGGGTTTTCAACTGTAAGCTTTCCTCGAGTTACATATTGTGTTAATGTGTGCATGCTCTTGATGTTTTATTGTTATTGATGCTGCTATATTGATGATCAACATAGAAGAGCTTATGTATTGTGTATGTATTCCGCAATAGTACATGATCAGGATAATCTCCATTGAATATGTGTTTATTATTCAAAATTTTCTACATGCTCAGCTCTTTACAGTGCGTGTCGCGGACAGACTCTTCGAAGATATAATCCATTTTCTAACAATAGGGACTGCGCCGAAGGAGTACTCAATCCAACAGAAGAAGGAATTGGTGGTGTGCGCGATGGACTTTTCTGTCATCGCGGAGCACCTCTACAGATGGGTAACGATGAGATATTGTGAAGATATGTACCTGAATTTGAACGTGTTCAGATCCTTGAGGAAGCACATGGGGGCACTACAGGAGGACACTATGCAGGATGTGCGACTGCATAGAAGATTCTTCGTGCAGGGTTATGGTGGTCGACCCTACACCAGGATTTGAAAGCACACTGTAAGGCTTGCGATATATGTCAAAGGATGGGGAAACCATCACGAAGGGACAAGATTCCACTAAATCCCCAAATGACACTATAGGCGTTTGAGAAATGGGCAATTCACTTTGTGGGCCCGATCAAACCTCAGTGAAAGATGGGGTCGCACTACATCATCACCACGACAGAGTACCTGACACGATGAGTGGAAGTGCAACCGGTTAAGGATTGCGCGACCGCCATGACTGCAATGTTTTTGTTCGAAAATGTGTTGACAGGATTTGGCTGTCCAAAAATCTCAATGAGCGATCGTGAAACACATTTCCTGAATGAAACCATCAATGTGCTCATAGAAGAGTTCTAGGTGTATCATCAGAAAAGTACACTATACCACCCATAGGCCAATGGCACAGTAGAGGCATTCAATAAAATATTGGAGACTGTGCTGACCAAAGTCTATAATGCATAGCGGAACGACTGGGACGTGTGTGTACCTACTATGTTATGGGCATACGAGGCAACGTGCAAGAAACTGATGGGACATACACCCTTCCCATTGATCTATTCTATGGAAGTTGTCATGTTGATGGAATACATCGTACCTAGTTTGCAAATATCATTGCTCACAGGCATGAAAAACCATGAAGCTCTCGAAGAAAGGCTCACACAATTAGAAGAACTCGAGGGAATGGTTTTTGGTTGGATTTCATCAACAGGTACAAAAGCAACATGAGAAGGCCTGGTATGAACACCATATCAAGTTGCACACCTTTAAGGTAAACAAATTAGTGCTACTGTATGACAGTAAATTTGAAAAATTTCCAGGAAAATTCTGAATGCATTGGCTGGGACCATATGTGGTAAAGGAGGTCATAGATGGAGGAGTTGTCCAGCTAGTCAAACTTAATGGAGAACCCTTCCTAAGAAAATTAAACAGTAGTCACCTGAAGCCTTACATGGGTGGGCCAACTATCTGACTAATTGGCAAAAGCATAGCCTTCATGACCCGAGGAACCAAACAAAAGGAGTGGGACTATAAACACACACACCAGAAGCCGGTACCAAAGAAAGGACACGATTCAGATGCGAATGGTTCGGGATCACGCATGCAGTAGGTTCAGCAAATAGCAGAACAGTGCGTCGTAGACCTCAGGGCAATACGGGAACAGTTGGAGGGGCTTTGTGCCAAAATCGCCGCACCAGCAAAGTGACTCGGGATGAGTCACGATGATTGTAGTGGGGGACTGTTGGGCATGGAATCCCCCCACAACATGTTTTGGGGCTCAAAGCCCAAGTTTTGGTCAAAGGTTTTGTAAGAATACGTGAATTGTGGGTGTGGAGCATGAAGTAGAGGTTAAGTCATACAGTTGCCTACCCTAAAGTAATTTAATGTAATGTAAAGTCATGTTAGCCTACCCATGGTCCACGAACCATGGGATTGTATAAATAGAGTGAGGCTCTAAGTTGAAAAGAGAGTAGATGATAGAGTGAATAGCGAAGGAATGGTTCAAGCTTAGGGTAGGGTTCTAAGTGTCTTGGGTTGTAGTGGTAGGAAGAGGCTCTGCAGTTGAGCGCGCAGAGGCCTAGTAGAGTCCGCAGCTAAGTGTGTGGGTGGTGTCAAGTTTGTAATCAAGATTGAATATTAATAAAGAGAAGTTGATTCATATTTCTCTGAATTTGTTGTGCATTATCTTCTTTATGTTTATATTGGTTTTTGTATAGTACGCACTGATATAATTGCTAAATATGTTGTAATAACCATAAACCTTACACACACAAGTTAAGTAATCAGTTAATTAGAAAGGAACTTGGGTATTATATGGGTTGCGCCCCGAGCAAGGCTGTGTGGAAACAATAGCATGGGTTGCAAAGGAATAGCAAGTGCGCATAGCGACGGGTCGGATCGTGACCCCCTAAAAGCCCATCAGACATCCCCAGGGTGCGAAAACCTAGTTCTAAAACCCTCACATACTACTATGGGTGGGACCTCAGTTCGTTCTCTACGGACTGTTGCTGAAAGGGCCAGTAGTACCAGGATTTTCTTGGCTAAATCACCTGTGAGCCTGGGTCAGGCCCATACAAGCCAACAATAGGGAAAGAGCAGAAAAATATCTCGTGGATCTGTGTATATAAGTACTAGTCCAACCACTGTTTCTTTGTTAGTCATGAGTTTCTATTCTCTTGTGCCGTGAATTCGTGGATTTTTCTATCCAACTAGTCTCCAATCTCCTTCTTAGTCGGATTCTAGTGATATGACATCACACATCTCTCATGAAGATTCCAGTCCCAACAACGGAACCATTTGTGGCTTGAGGGGGTCTAACCCAAGTTTAGTGTTAGTTAGCCAAACAAATCCCTACACTACCGGCCCTTTCGGCATCAGCCTGGGAAGCGCGGACCAAAGTCTCACCCGAAGCAGTATGGGGGGATGTTGGAACCAAGTTTCTGCACCCTTGAGATGGTTGTGATGTCGGTTTATTCCAAATATACTTGTCTTCATGTAGGTTTCTTGGTCCTCTTTTCCACCCTTCAGTACCTTCGCGAAAGGGTATAATTGGCTTTCACGTAGCTCTAACCTGCGGCTCAGGGACTTTCACGCTTCTAGGGCAGTGAATTGTGATATCTCCCAAACTAGGTTAAGTGTCTTACTTATATTAGTAACTAATATTAGTTAGCTTCACGTAAATAGATGTTCCTACTTGTGTTCACTTTACCAATACATTTACATACATTTTCACATCATATAAGAATTATAAGTGGAATTCATACCCAACATAGCAAGATGCATAAACAAGAAATAAAGATGCAGAAATTGTAGAATACTTCTCTTTATTGATAATTCCAGATGATTGCAGACTCGACCCACCCTGTGCACTCTGCTATAGGGGACCGTGCACTCAGCTATGGACTTATACCCTAGGCCTCTGCGCACTCAGCTATAGAGCCTCTACCTATGCTACAACTCAAGACTTATACTTCTTGCTGTAAATCTATGGCTCTCTTCGTCATATTCCCTTCTTCCTTATTCTAACTACTTAGAGCTTAGCTCTTTTTATAAAATCCCATGGTCTGTGGACCATGGGTAGATCTTTTAGAGCTCACATTACATTTCCAAAATAAGGGCGGACAACCCTATGACTCTTTAACACCTACGCGCTTCGTGACCACAAAATGCAGAGTCTTTACACTTGGATTACAAAATTTGCCCAAAATATGGGATTTTAGCCCCAAAACTACCCTTGGGGGATCTCGCGCTTAACACTTGTTCATTAATTTGTCATTGATCACAAATAAGGAAGGAAAACATTTCTTGTTCAATACATCTGTTCTATTGAAAAACCTGTTAGCTGCTACCTCCAGAGTGTGACACTTCTCTGTCAGCTGTACAACCAAGTTATTTTTTGTTAGAAATTTCTTTACCTCCAGAATGGTTTATGTTCTGTCATCTACTCCTAGATCATCTAGCTCATATCTATTTTTGGAATTGAGGAACTCTATGATGTTGTTGGCTATAACAAGCATTTCTCCCAATTTAGCATTGATAGTAGAAATGGTTTTCTTGGCTTTCTCCATCAATTCCTTCTACTCAAATATTATCTAGATTCATGGTCAGATTTCATCTATTTCTTCAACGATATTGTTCCAGATGATTTCTTTAACATGACCCAGTGTGTAGCCAATAGAAGACTCAGCTGTTGACTTCTTCTATGCCTCTATCTGATTTTGAGCTCTCTGTAGGTCTGTTCATGAAAAGTCTCAGACTTCTTTTGATGATCCTATTGAATTTTCACTTGATCCTGAAACTTTTTGATCTCTTCAGTCTGGAGAGACATGTTTTGTAATGCATTTTCCAACTGATCTGTAGCATCCCCCATACTTGCTGTAGAAGATATGGTTGTAGGAATGGCTATGATAGGGAGTGCTTACAAAGGGACAACAACCATTTTGGAAGTTTTATTCTTTTCTTTAATCAAATTTTCCATCTCTGTCTCCATTTGCTTCAGCTGTGCTCTGCTCCATGATGAGCTTCATCATATCTGCCTTTTGTGTCTCTATCTCTTCAATATCCTTGGCTAGAGGATCTTATATAGATGGAAATTTTAGTTGCTTCCTTAATGATGCTATGTCTAAATTATTTTTCTTTATAAGCTCTTTTGCAGCATTGATGTTTGAAGGGTCATAACCCATTTTGATCACCAAGTCCTCTAGAGTTTTAATCTTGGTGTCTTTGGCAAGTGCAGAGACCTTCTCCATCTTCAACTATGATTGGAAATTTGTAACCTGTAGTTTAGACAAACTCGTAGTAGTGTTATTGATAGTGGAAGATATCATTTCCCCAGTCTTCTTACGCATCTCCATTTGGTCAATGGGATGTATATCTTTTACATCAAACTGAAATGATGTCTTCTTGTAGTCTGATGCTACCTTGGGCTGGGGAACCTGTGCCTAGAGGAATGCCAATTTCATTTTCTCTTTCTCTGAACCAAAGAATGATAGCAACTTGCTTTGAGAACTAGAAGTCTACTTATAGAACTAGTTGTAGGTGCTAATATTCAAGGCCTCATTCCTAACATTCAAGGTCTGATCACCCACTAATGAGGAAACAAGTGGCTCATTAGTGGTGATAATGGTCTCCCGCTTTGAGTCCTTACTGAGGCTTAGTTTGGAACTAATCTTGGCTTTCTTCCTATACATAATCTTAAATCCTTCACTGAAAATTTCAATCCCTGAAGAGGACTCTTCTTCTCTGGTTCTCTTAGCTATTTTCTCCTGCATGGTAGGAGTCTGTACTGTAGAGGATGATACCAGCTACTCTTCTACCTCTTGTAGGGTATTCTCAACCCATTCTAGTTGATTTTTGTACTTCTCTATATCTGGTCTCGTAGTGTAAAAATAAGGAGTAGATTTGGTTTCTACTCTTAATTTAGAAATGATCCTTAATGGATCATATGAGTAGGTGAAGCTAAGGCTAAAATACATTTCCTTCAGCAGCTTGTCTGCTTCTTCCCCTACTGCTCTTTTGTTGCAAATGAAAGGCCTGATCTGTGTTTTGATTTTGAACTAGGACTTCTTCTTAGCAACAACAAAGTGGATTTCATCCATATTTAACATCTGTCTTATGTACTCTAGAGAAAAAATCCTCATTGGGAAGAATTTAGGTAGCTTGTAAGGTGCAAGCTCACATCCAAATATTCTCAATTCTATATAGTTATGGTAGAGGTACCAATCCCCTGTCTGAACTTGGTCTAATAGTTGCAACACCTTTCTAATTTCCTCATTGATCCTCAATTCCATCTTGTTGCTTAGGAGATTGATTTCTTGGTGCACAAACATATCTATGAACTATTTATATGTGTATTCCTTCTATTCCTTCATCACTAGAGTAGTCCAAAAGATTACTGACTGTTGGTTTCCTTTTTCAACCAGCTTTTGTAAATCAAGTTTGATGTTGTCTCCCTGAAAGTATAAGAACATATAAACTAATACAAAAGAATACTTTAATACCTCCTCAATTGGGAATTTGATAAGCTGCTGATGAATTGATTTTGCAAGAAATTGGCTAAAGTTAAACATAATGTTGGGCTTAGAATTAGTAGAGAAAATGGACAGAAATCCTATGATGGCCTCATCTACCCACTGACCAGAGTAGTAGCCAAGGAGGTAGGAGACATCTATGATGATTTCTTTGCCTCTCTTAGGGAAAATAGAGGAGGGATAGGGAGGATTTTTCTTTGGCAATGAGGCTTCTTTTGTTAAGAAAAGTTCAAGGGTTTTGGCCCTCATGGAAAATTCTAGTTTCTGGTATAACTCAAAAAAAGTGCTTCATAGGAAAAGGGCATAGCATTCTCTACTGTGGGGGATTGCATCATCTGGTCTATGGCTTGAGGAGTAATAGTAAAGAGAATTTCTCCAATGGGGGTAATGATGGCCTTTTGGCTTGGAAAATAATATGCATGGAACTTCCAACAAACTCTGGGGTGTTGTTGGTATGAGGAAAAATATAGTGGGGTAAATTGGACTCCCACAGTTGAATGTCATTTGATTTGTCAATGTATTTGTCCTCGAGCCAATAATACATCTCAAAGAGGTAAAATTCGTAGAGAGTTTCATGGATTTTGAGGTCTCTATCAGCTAAAGACCTCAATAAAGATAAGGACAGGAGTGAAAATTGGATTGGAAGTTTGAATATGTAGAGAGGAGTCAGGTTTTGGAGGTAAGAACAAAGGCAATAAGTTGAAAACAAGTAAGCAGAAAGTATTGCTCATGGGTGAAAACATCGGAGTTTAGCCCAGTGAACTTGTAACAAAGTAATATAGTGACAGTGAATGAATTCAGTAACATGTTAACAAGTGAAAGGGAAGTTTATATAACAGTGTGGCTTTTCCATTGAAGGTGGCGTGGGTCCATTAGATTAATGGCTAAACCATTTACTGCTTAAAGATTTAATTGTGGAGGGAGTGGATGTAATTGGTGGAGTTAATGAGTAAATGACGTGGCGGAAGGTAAGTGGTAGGAGAGAAACAGGTAGGAGAGTGGTATTGAAAGTGAAGGAAACTTCTTTTTGAAGGGCGGGGAGAGTGGTTAGTAACTTCACTTGAGGGGTGTCCAAAAAGTTATGGTTCTATCACGTAGAGGCAGGTGCGGTTCATATACTGCCCATTTAAGGCACCCCCCACCCCGACGATAAAGTTCGGATGGTGAGGGGGGGGGGGGGGGGGGCGAAATGCTATGCGGGCCATGAAATTTTGGGAGATGGGTAGAGATGGATTTAGAGGTGGCAGAAAATTAATCGTGATGTGACGGGACACCCAGTGGGGTCGAAGGGAGTTAATTTACCGCATGGTTGGGAATATTCGCGATGTATGAGAGGGGTGTTAAAACTTAGGAATAAATGGATGAAGGGTAATATGAGTGGAAGGGTGATTTTGGGATTTAAAACTTAGGAATAGGGATTAATACCAAAATTGATTTATATATAAAAACTTAGAGAAAAACCTTTACTCCTTTGCCTTTTTTGCTACACATGAAAATAATACTTGATTTTTCCCAATGTGGTGCATTTTGACTAGTAGCCTGTGCATTTATAAAATTATGAAATGAAACCATTCTTTTCTTTTTTCTTCCCTACCATTTTATTTTCCTTTTGCCTTCTTTGTTTAGGGTAGCTAACACCTAACATTTTATTGATATGGATGCCTATAAAACATTAAATTGGCCTAACATTTTAACTTTTCTTTCTTTTGCATCCATATCCTAACTTAACATTTTAAAATTATTTTTGACTAATATACTAACTTAACATAACCAAATTATGTTACAACATGATCAACATCCTGCACATATCTCTTAAGCAATGAAACATGGAAAGAATCATGTAATTTCACTGTTGGCGGTAGTGCAAGTCAGTAGGCCACTAGTCCAATCCTCTCAAGGATCTCAAAAGGCCCACAATATTGAGGCGTCCTCTTGGCACATGACTTAATCCTCAAGGAGATCCTCTTGGGCTTGATGTGCAAGGAAACATGCTCCCCAACCTGAAACTCCTTGAATTCTCTATGCTGGTCTACATAACTCTTATACATGTCATGTGTTGCCTTTAAATTAGTTCTAATAGCCTACATATCCTATTCCATTCAGTGAACATATCTAATCCAATCAGCACCTTATTCACTGCATCACTCCATCTGATAGGAATATTACAACTCTCCCTATAAAGAGCCTCAAATGTACTCATCCTCAAGGATTCATGATACCCATTATTATAAGAAAACTTGACTAGTGGAAGACACCCATCCCACTTCCTTTGGTGATGCATGACATACATCCTCAATATGTCCTCAGGAATCTTGTTGACCCTCTCTATATTTTCATTTGTATGTTGATGATAAGTTGTACTAGAAGCTAAATCTATCCCTAAACTTGCAAATAGATCCTTCAAAAACTTGGAAGTGAACTTGGCATCTCTGTCTGATATGATCTTCTTGGGAACACTATGCAACCTCACTATCTCCCTAATGAATATCTAAGCTACCTCACTAACTGAATCCATAGACTTCACTACAATTAAGTGGGCTACATTGCTCGACCTATCAACCACAACCATGATGGAATCATGTTGCTTTGATGTACTCAAAAAACCTATAATTGATTAAGTCCATGGAAATGAACTCCCGTTTCCACTCTAGAATTGAAATAGGTTGTAATAAACAAGTTGGGTGCTTACACTCGGCTTTCACCTGCTGACAGTACAAACATCTAGCAACAAACTCAACCACCTCCTTCTTTAAATTCAACCAATAGTAGAACTTATTTATTGTTGTCAAAGTTTTCTGATATCCCAGGTGACTTGAATATGGCTTGACATGAAACTGCCTAATAATATTCTTGAGCTCACTATTATCCGACACATAAATATTTTTCCTAAATATGACTAAGACATCTCTCATGAGTTGATAATCCCCATACCTATCACCTTCACCCTGCTTTTGTAATCTTTGCTTCAGTTGCAGGTTCTTGTCATCATGCTTCCCTTCCTGCAAGATTTTGCCTTGTATGGGCCTGACCTAGGTTCAGAGGTGATTTATCCAAGCAAATCCCGGTACTACTAGCCTTTCAGCAATAGTCCACGGAGTGTGGACTGAGGTCTCACCTGAAGTAGTATGGGGGAGTGCTAGAACCAAGTTTCCGCACCCTAGGGATGTTTGATGAGCTTTTGGGGGTCCACGATTTGACTGTGCATGGACGTTGTTGTGCGCACTTGCTATCCCTTCGTAACCTGTGATGCTACTTCCATGCAGCCCTAATTGGGGAAAAACCCATAATATCCAAGTCCCTTACTATTTAATCTATTATTATCTGGTTACTTAACTTTTTTATGCAAGACTAATGATTATTACAACATATTCAACAATCATATCAGTGTGCGCGATAAAGAAAACAGTATAAACGTAAAGAAGGCAAGGAAAAGGAGATACACAGAAATAGGAATCAACTTCTCTTTATTAATCTTCAATCCTAATTATAGACTTGACACCGCCCTCCACACTCAGCTGCAGAGGTCCATGAACTCAGTTGTGGACTCTACTAGGGCTCTGCACACTCAACTACAGAGCCTCTTCCTACTACTATGACCAAATACACTTAGACTCCTACGCTGAGCTCAAACAATTTATGTTCTTTTCTCTTCTTCCTTCTCCTTTACAACTTAGAGCCTTCCTCTATTTATACAATCCTATGGTCCACGGACCATGGGTAGGTCAACATGACTTTACATTATATTACATTACTTTAGGGCAGACAACTCTATGACTTAACCTATACTTCGCGCTTCGTGCTCGAAAATCATGGAGTCTTACAAAACCTTCGACTAAAACTTGGGCTTTGAGCCCCAAAACATGATGTGGGGGGATTCCATGCCCAATCATTACTCGTCCCGAGTCACTCTACTAGTGCGGCGACCTTGGTGTGGCGCCCCTCCAACTGGTCTCGTACAGCTTAGAGGTCCATGACGCACTGTTCTGCGGTTTGCTAGACCTCTTGCATGCGCTCTTTCAATGCTTCTTTGTGAGGATCCTTGACTTGCCTTAGCACATGTAGTTCTTGCATTTGTGTGAGCTTTCCCTCAATGTTAGCCATAATGGTGAAGGCCTCATGAATCCAAGGCTGGAAGCGTGCCTTGAGAAGTGCCTGTTTCTATCTGGCAGCATCCACCTACTCTTTCAGCGCCCTTGCTGCATCTTTTCTACTCGCTGGGTGAGGCTGACTATCTATGAATTTCCCTAGACATTATCATACTATTCCTATAGTTCGTGCACCTCCGTTTCTAGGTGCTATATGTTGGGGTTCTCCTGCAAGGATGTGAGGACGTCAAAAGCTTGGTCCAGCATACTGCTACAGTCCTGCACTGCTCATCCAATTTCTTCCAGTCCTGTTTGAATCACGCTAATGCAATGCTCTCTAACTTTCATAGGAGTGGAAGGCTATGCCTTCATCCATAGCTCAGCAAACTGGAGGTTCAGCACCAGCTGCACTTGTGTTGTTTCCTCATGTGCGCTGCAGACTCCACTTGATAGATAGTGGATTTGCATCTTTGTTGGTAGGTTTGCAGCGATGGACAACTCTGGGACTCACCGACATGCTTCATCCACTGTCTTCATGATCTGCTGGGTCTATGATGCCAATTCGTCCCACTGTAGGCTGAGCTGTTTGATGTTGATCTTCTGCTCACTCATCACCTAAATCGCGTGGCCTTCCCTGTCGCGGAGCTTTGCTATTATGCCATCCTGTAGTTGGTATAATGTGTCTCGTGGAAGGGCAGCCAAATTTAGGCCAAGTCCCTTGATCCTGTCCACCGTGGCTCTGTCGTCCTCTTTTTCTATTGTTAGTGCTCCTTCCAGTAGCACTATGATATTGGCCATGTTTGCACGTAGCAACTGCTTTGTTGTTGATGTACCTGCTATGTTGTAGGTGGCTACGATTACTTCCTGTGGGGACCACACTTGTAGTTCCTACAGTTGCACAGTTAGGGCCCCAAAATAATCTACTTCTCTGACATGGATTCCTAGAGCTCTTCCTTGTTGACCTTGTGAACTGTGTCACCGATGTTGTAGAGGTCACCTTCTATTAGTGTGATCGATTCCATGGCCAATTTGGATGCCTTGACCTTTTTCCATGGACCCCATCTCTCCGTGATGCACGACCTTTTCAGCTGGGTGGACGTTGTGCCTGGGTCCATGCCTTCTTCTGTGTCCTCTGTTCCCTGTCCTATAGATAAGTTCTGGCCCTCCTCGTCCTGCGTTGTGGTGGCCCCTATTGCCTATGTCACTACTACTTCTTCAGTGGCCTTTGCCTGTGCTGTAGCTACCCTTACTGCCTTGCGGATAGCCCATACCTCCGTGGCTGCTATGCCTTTGCTGGGCCAACTTCGTGACATGCAACTTGGTTTCATCCTTCTGCTTCTGTGTTGCTGTTCTATCCATCTCCACCAGATCTAGGGCATGCCACTCAGGGGGGCATGATTCTAACACTAAAAAGATCTCATCATCGAGAGTGATGAAGGGGAGCTTGGTCCATTGCTGCACTGGGTCCTTACGTGCCTTGATGTACACATTATGCATGTTCACCTTGAAGTTTACAAAGCTCCACAAACTGTTGTACACTGTGGGGGACAGGCGTGGTCGTTTGTTGATCCACATCTAGATGCTTGCCTCCATAAGCACCCAAAATATCTTGGTCTCATGAATCTACTTGGTGTCCTTGGTGGCCCAAAGTGATGCGTACTTTGTGGCATCTGGTAAGTACTATTCAATACTAGGGAATTGAATGTCCTCAGGCAATTCCCCTATTACTAGTAAAATAGACAAGAGCAACCACGCGTAGTGGAAGGTCTTGCCCTGCTTCTGGGCTTCCTTGCAGTTCATCAGGAACTCCTCATAGAGGAACTCGACCTAGTTGAATTGGACCCCCTCCACACATTATTCTACTAGCGCAACTACCAGCGCTGGTACCTCATCTCTGTGACATTTTCTCATTACCTTCCCAGCCAGGAGATAGGTGGCTACACGCACCCCTTTATCTTTAATGTTGTTGATTGCGTAACCCCTCTTTTTCTTCGCTAGTTTGTATTTTTTCTTCATGACCTCTACAAGCGCCAGATCTCTGCTTTTTCCTGCTATCACCACAGGGTCCTTTCCCTTACAAGGGAGCCGGGAAATCCTACAGATGAGATCAACCGTGATGGGAATAGGCTCTTCCAGCCATAAGTACCCATCGTGCACTAGGAAAAGCAGTTGCCTGATGATGAAAATAGTGATAGGCATGCAGTGAAAGTGTGGAATCCATAGCAGATGAAGCAATCTGGCCTTCTCCACACCGCACAACCATTTTTGCAGCTCTAGTGCTGTGACTAACCCCTCCATACTTTGCTTCATGAGGCTCTTCATCTCCAAGTGTGGGAACTTCTCGCTGTTCGTGAGGTCCCAATATTGAAACTTCATTGTGGGTACATGACCTAGGTGCGAGCCCTTAAACATAATTACACTAGGGAGGAGCAGGGTCTGGAGTGCGCTTTTAGTGGCATCCAAGTCCTTGGGTATCTTGGCTTTCCCTTTTTATGAAGGAACGTATTCGGGAAATTTTGGTGCAATGTGCACTAGTTGGATGTCCTCTTCCATGTCTTATGCTGCCTCTATCTCATCGATGAGAGCCTATAGGTCTTCCTCCTTGTCATCTGTCTCAATGGTGACAACCTTTCCCTTTTCTTCCATTGAAATTTTACCGAACTGTGGATTCCTTGGGGAAATGTGAACTAGTCCCACCGCCTGCTTATCTTTCTTGGGCCTCAGCGTCGAAGGAAATTTTGGGATTTCTGGCACGACCCAAGTGTCCCTGGGAACATCATGCGCCATGGGGTTCTACGCAGCCTCATCGGTGGTTCCTTTTGCAGAGCCCAAACCTCTCCTAGTAGTTTTCATCTTGCTTGAGCTCTCTATGGTTGTTCATGAACTTCGAGGCTCAAATCTTGCTCAGTGATCAACACTCTGTGCTCTAATGAACTGCTCAAATCTCAAATGCACAAGTGTTGTCTCGTGGTTAACCCTTGGAGTTATATAGCACCTTTTGAATTCAAATCCGATCATTCCCCCAATTCTGGGCCATCAATGCTTTCTTGGCGGCAGATTGCCCCAAATCTAGCCCTTAATTCATGTCTTATATGTTTGTCATCTGCTCCCTTTTGCCTTAAATTGGACATCTCGTCATGAACAATGACACCAGTGGTTATTTCCCAGCCTACCCATGCGGCAGCGTAGGCCCTCATGTGTGGGCACGAACTTTGTGTCCTAGTGATTCTACAAGCACCTCCCTCACCACGCAGCCCACCAAACAAACTCTTTTAGAGTCTGGCGCTCTCTTTCATCTGTCTAGAGTGCTGAGACTATGCTCCCTATGGCTAGTTAGGTGTTTGCATCACCTGTGCGAGACTTCAACTTGCCTTCCAGCATAGTCTGTGGAAACTCCTCAATTGTCTATGAGTCTGTCGGCGCCACACATTCTATTGTATGTAGTTCACTTCCCTAGTTATTACGGTTGGTGAGGTGTAGTCATAGCCATGGCAGTAGAGTCATAAACTCATGGTGACAATTTTCTAATGTAGTGGTATGGTCATCCGTATCTTGCTTTGTCATATTTGGTTTATTGTTGAGACATGCTTGCGTGATCTCATTTTCTAGACTTTTGATTTCAGCGTCCATCCAAATGCTTTTCTTCCTCAATCGTACCTAGTCCTATTCGATTTCGTGAAGTCTAAGTTTCCCTCATCGGATGGCTTCCTGAATCCTTAGATATTCATCCTCGTGTAGATGTGTGATTTCTTCCTCTTGGTCATCGCGCACTATCACAGCCACGGGAGCTATTACGTGCAGACTCCTTTTTGTATTCTCTTTTGAAATTATGGTTTTTACTATGTTCCGCATCTTTGGAATCATCTTCGCATTCTGGGTTTTGCACATGGTACTATAGGCCCATTAAACCATAGGTATGCGCAGGTCCCAATCAGTTTGTCTCACTTGGAGAACCCTTTTCAGTACTTCGCACACCCTATTAAATGCCTCATCGTGGAGAATTGGTAGTGCTCGTCGCCTTTCTTGCTATTGTGATTTGTTCTGATTCTTTGGTCTGGGGGTGGTGTGTGCTTGTGTGGACTATATAGCATATGTCTGTAACCATCATGAAAGGTGGGCACGCAAGTTGTTCCGCCCCTACTGATTGGCTTTCGTTCGGAGCTAGGGTTTTCCAAAACATAGATGCATCATCCTTTTTCATCTGGGCCAATCCTCAAAATTTCCTTGATGTGCACCCCACCATTGTGTGGGTGTTGCATGCAGTGCCCACTTTAGCACATCAAACCACTGTTGTTCTGGTACTATGCTTTCAAATTTTCTTAGAAATTCATCCACCGTTGTAAATCCATCATATGTTGGTAGCTCCCTTGCCTATGTTTCCACACAATGCAATGATCTAATCATCAGGTTGCAATTCAGCGTTGTTACTTCGTGTAGTCAATTCTGCCATCGCTCTATCTCTTCGTCTGAATCTGAAGTGCAGGAGCTTTCGTGCTCCCTCGAAATCCTTCCATCTACAATCAGATTCACCCAATCCTGTTCTCGCATAGTTATCTTGTAAATACAATCGAGATCGTCATCACTATCATCGTTGTGCACTGGTTCAGCGTATCACGCTCCTTCGGCTGGATCGAGTGGTACTACCATGCATAGTGACTTTTTCTCAAAGATCATTTTGCACTTCTTCAGATTTATGACTTCATTCATATCAGTGGCCCAGTCTATTCCTAGTAGCATGGGATAGGGATTGTTGTCATCGACAATCTCTATCACTTCAAAATCCACCTGCGTGCTCGCACCTTCAATATCAACTATTACCCCTGCAATCTTCCCATGGGAAAAATCTTCTGTTGGTTTTCCATTCGTAACTGAATAGGGGACCATTGTAACATAGGTCTGCCCATGCATTCCAATGTTTTCTTTGGTAGTACATTCCTGTCTGAACCCAGATCTAGGATTACCCGATCCATTTCTTACTCATCTATTTGTGCAGTCAACCTCATTTCCCTTCCTGTGCGCAATGCATGCTTTCCAAGTTTCTGGACCATGTGCGGTTCTCCTAACCCTCCAAACTTAGTGATAAGTTCTTCTAGTCCTTTGACTGCCTTGTTGTCGCGCAGCAGTTTCATGCATGTCTCCAGAAAGGTAGTGAGAATTGAAGGATCCATCCTTTGTTCTAGTTGATCCTTACTACCTGAAGTGGAGGTCTCCGTGAAGCTCTTCTTAGCTTCCATGAATGTCTCCTTCGCGCGTTCTAAATCAAACTCGAGTTCCTTTGTAGAAGCCTTGTGAACCCATGCGCCTTCTTTTGGCTACTTCCCTTTATCATCTACCATGGTCATAATACTCCTAAGCATCATGTTTACATTTGGGTCTTCTTCACATTGCCCATACCTCATCATTTGTAAATTCTAGGTCAAAGGGGGTTGAAGTACCCCCTTTTCGTGCATCCTCGCTATCAGCAAAGGGAAATCTTCTGCCTCATGATCAAACTGTGTACAGTACCAACATGATATTCATGTTGGGTTTGTACAATCACAGGCATAGTTCCCTAACCCTCCATAATTGTAACAAATTAGTTGTCCGTGACCCCTTCCTAGTCCCATTCCGCCTCGACCCCGACCGCGCCCCTGAAATCCAGTGCGTGTCATCCCTACATTTGGGGCGAGGGCTTGTGTTTCGGTGTGCACCTTGTAGGCAAGAGTCTGATCCATCACTAGTTCGTAGCTTCGGTAGGTGTGTTCATCATCACCTATCGACCTACAAAAATTACAAAACAATTGTTGGGACGTATGTGTATGCTTTTGCAACATATGATAATTGTCTATAGTGTGTTTTCATCCTATCTAGTAGATCACACACCATAGTGCAGATGCCACGCTCGGCCCTATTGGTGCCTCCAGTCTTAATAGCATTGGCCCTCCTCCTACCAAGTAGTTCGTGAACACTGGACAATAGTCCTTGTTGTGCCCTTGGCCTTTGCATTTTATGCACCATACTTCC
The DNA here is from genome assembly GCA_000404065.3 of Pinus taeda. NCBI lineage: Eukaryota > Viridiplantae > Streptophyta > Pinopsida > Pinales > Pinaceae > Pinus > Pinus taeda. Next base: position 14,578 of record APFE030696609.1, on the reverse strand, counting down.
TTGCGCACCTCCAAGTGAGCTGTCTTGTATTGTTTCAAACTCTGCATTTCCAGACACAGATTCTGCAGTTGCGTGTGGATTTTTTGGACTCCCAACCTAGGGTCTTGTATAGGGGTCTCATGTAATCTCATTGCTATTTCCAACACTTAGCCCTGGGTGGAAAGTTTTTGCTGTGACAGTGTCGTCCTTAAGTGTGGTATAAGTGAGGCCACAAACCATGCACAATGCTATGCATCTGTTAACATCATATTGGCTTCGCAAATCGTACTCTTAAGCCTTTGGTCCAAATCTCAGGGGGTCTTTCCTGGGAGCATCACGATATCCTTAAACCCAATGATTGATTGTGTTTTTTATTTCGACCTGCTAAATTCCCTGTTCAGTGCGGCCTCGATCTCTGCAATCCCTGTGTTCGGGTGGTCATTAGAATGCTTGATATACCATGTTAGTGCATGATCCTGCAGCGAGCTCACCAGCATAGCCTTTTTCATATTATCATGCATGACACCTTGTGCTTCCCATACTACTCTTACCACGAACCAAAATTGGTTCGGATCTTCGTTTCCCACTCCTCTGAATATCGGTAGTTTGATCGCACTCACCATACTAAACTATGGTGGTGGCGGAGGTGGGGTGGGTGGAGATGGAGGTGAGGAGGGTGAGATGGGTCGCAGTGTGGGTGGAGGTGGTAAACATGGAATACGTTGCCTTATCAAACTGACCGCGCTTCTTGGAGAAACTTTCACGAGCTCTTCCTCGCTTTCCCACAAGGGTTAAATTAAGGGACTGTTTTTCCAACTCTTCACTACTTCCTCTTCTGTAGATCTTCCCTCTTCGCGTAGTTCCAAACATTAATTTATTCACATAATCCACTTTTCACACAATAGCATCTTAATCCAAGTGTTCAATGATTTAATATACTTACCTCACGGTCTCTTGAGAAAACATTATTCTGCATCACTATAGTTAACGGTCGTGTCGACCGTGAACTCAGTGATAAATCCTCCTATTATTCGGTCGAGCCAATGGTCCACAGCTTGCGCTATATTATCTCATGATGCTTCTAGTTTGCGCACTAAGTTTGGAGTCCACACTATTGGTTTGTCGAGCCTACACCTTCCGTGGATGTTTACTATCTTCGCGATCCACTCATACAGCTCAGAAGGAAAGGATGTAAAGAAAATTTTATGGATTTCCGTATACAAGTAGCGCTCCAACCACTGTTCCTTAAATACTCATAGATTTTTGTTTTCCTGCACCACAAACTCGTGAATCTTCTTGTCAAACCACTCTTCAATTTATTTCTTCGTTGGATTCCAGTGGCACGACATCAGACATCCTTTATGCAGATCTTGGTCCTAGCAATGGAACCATATGTTGGCTTGTATGGGCTTGACCCAGGTTCAGAGGTGATTTAGCCAAGCAAATCCTGGTACTACTAGGCCTTTTGGAAACAGTCTGTGGAGCGCGGATTGAGGTCTCACCTGAAGTAGTATGGGAGGGTTCTAGAACTAGGTTTCCGCACCCTATGGAAGTCTGATGAGCTTCTGGGGGTCCGTGGTTTGACCCTACATGGAAGTTGCTACATGCACTTGCTATCCCTTTGCAACCTGCGATGCTACTTCCGCGCAACCCTACTCGGGGTGCAACCTGTAATATCCAAATCCCTTGCTATTTAATCTGTTATTATCTAGTTACTTAACTTTTTTATGCAAGACTAATGATTATTACAGCATATTCAGCAATCATATTAGTGCGTGCGATAAAGAAAATAGTATAAATGTAAAGAAGGTTAGGCGCAACAAATAGACAGAAATAGGAATCAACTTCTCTTTATTAATCTTCAATCCTGATTACAGACTTGACACCACCCTACGAACTCAGCTGTAGGGGTCTGCGCACTCAGCTGCGAACTCTACTAGGCCTTTGCGCACTCAACTGCAAAGCCTCTTCCTACTACTACGACCCAATACACTTAGACTCCTACTCTAAGCTCGAACCATTTGTATTATTTTCTCTTCTTCCTTCTCCTTTATAACTTAGAGCCTCGTTCTATTTATACAATCCCATGGTCTGCAGACCATGGGTATGCCGACATGACTTTACATTATATTACATTACTTTAGGGTAGACAACCCTATGACTTAACCTATACTTCACGCTCTGCCCCGTAAATCGCGAAGTCTTACAAAACCTTTGACTAAAGCTTGGGCTTTGAGCCCCAAAACATGCTGTGGGGGGATTCCATGCCCAACATAAGATCTACTCCTATGATTTTGTCCCATAAGAGCTCACAGTTGAAATATGATTCACCTGCACTCTCTTACCGAGAGCATCTGCAACCCAATTCTCCTTTTCCTTAATGTATATGTTCTCAAAGTTGAACTCACAGAGTGTAGCCAACCCTATAGCTTTCGTGGAATTCAGATTGGGTTGGTCAAACAAGTATCTCTATTTACTATGATCGTTCATCCAAATAAACCTCCTACCAAAATGATAATGCTTCCACATCTTCAAGCAATGAATGATAATTGCCAACTCAAGACCATGAGTCACAGAGTTCTTCCTTTTCTCATTCAAATTCCTTGACCCATAACATACCACCTGTCCTTCTTGCATCAGGACTTCCCCAAATCCTTTCTTGCAAGCATCTGTACAAACCAAAAAATCCTTATCAAGATCTGCAATATTCAAAAATCGAGCATTTCTAAGCAAATTATTCAACTTCTCAAAGCTAGCTACACACTCCACAGTGAATTCAAACTTGTTTCCTTTTCTCTGTAAAAATGTAGTAGGATAGGAAATCCTTGAGAAGTTCTTGATGAACCTCCTGTGATAACCTGCTAGTCCCATGACTGATCTGCCCTCATCCACATTCCTAGGAGGTTTAATCTTTTTCGGGTCCACTATTATGCCTCCCTTGGAAACAACATGTCCCAAGTAATGAACTTTAGTTTGAAATAAATTGCACTTGCTGATCTTGGCATACAACTAATTCTCTCTCAATGATCTCAATAATGTTTTTAGGTGCTCTACATGCTCTTCCTCATTCTTAGAGTATATCAATATATCATCAATGAACACTATCAAAAACTTGTCCAGATAAGGATGAAACACATTGTTTATCAATCACATGAAGGTTGTTGGAGCATTAGTAAGGCCAAACAAAACAACCACAAACTCATAATGCCCAGACCTGGTATGGAATGCAATCTCATAGGTATCTTCTTCTTTGGTTCACACCTAATGATATTATGATCTCAAATCAATCTTTAAGAACAATTTTTCTCCTTTCAACTAATCAAACAAGTCATCGATCCGCGGAAATGGGTACCTATTCTTGATAGTCACCTTGTTCAACTTCTTACAATCAACGTACAATCTAAGAGTACCATCCTTCTTCTTTATAGACAACACTGGTAAACCCAAATGCAACACACTTGGTTGTATGTATCCTTTATCAGGCATCTCTTTAAGTTGCAACTTTAGCTCCACCAACACTGGAGTGCTCATCCTTTAAGGTTCCTTTGATGTTGGTGTTGCTCCTAGTACCAACTCAATAGAGAAATCCATTTCCCTATGAGTCGATAACTCTGCGATCTCTATCGGAAACACATTCTGAAACTGCTACAAAAAAATATACTTCTTTAAGAATTCCTCATCCTCAACATCCTTTCCAATATCACTGGAAATATGCAATGGAAACAATGCACACCCTTACTTGAAACTATGCTTTGCCTGCATATCTGTAACCATTCTCACTAATGTAGGATTCTTCTTTCCTTGCAATATTACCTTCTCTCCATCATCATCCAGTTACTCAATGGAAAAATACAGAAGCTCACAGTGATTAATTATACAAATAAATCGAAAGAAACAAATCAGTAAATGACTGATCACGTTGATTAATTATACAAATAAATCGAAAGGAAAACGAAAGAGGGAAAAATACCTGCGAGTAAACAACAAATCCATGATCAAAATCATTTTATATGATCCCAAAGAAAACAAATTTAGATGTGTTGATGTAGGCATATCATTCAACTCAAATTCATAATCTCTCACCCAATGATGAACTCTTTTCTTAGTCCATTTAGCCAACTGCACTAACCAAGACTCTACATGCACTTCTTTACTCAAGCCAACTTATCCACCAAGTCAGGACTAACATAACTATAATTAGAACTAGGATCAATCAAAATGGAAACAACTGGATCACAAATATTAACTTCCATATCAATAATGGATGCCTAATAGTAAGTATTCCTATAATTAGGTGTCGCATAGAACTGCGGAATTCTCTGACCAACATCCCCAATGGTATGGTCACAAAATAAAAGAAAATATAGATCAACGACTTCAAAATCAACCTCTTCGAGGGGGAAACCTCCTTTACATTACACAAATGAATAATTCTTGGATGATACAAATGACAATGCCTCCTTTCTATATATAGGAGTCTAAGGGGTCATAATATAATCAGATTTGACATAACAATAATAATGTAAGGGCACAACAATAACAATAACAAGCTTCTATGGGACACAATAATAATAATATGGGGACTACATGGGCATAACAATATAATAAGAGGATTGAACTAATAAAAATAAGGAGTTACACTAGTAGTATAGGGATCTAACATGCCCTACTCCTTCAAAATGTATTGTCCTCAATGCTTGAGTAGTTCTTGATGCTTCTGTATAAAATTCTCATCCTCCCATGTGGAATATTCAACAAGTAATTTCTTCCACTTGATGAGATACTCTAAAATTGATCGATTTTGTAGCTTTTGGGTTCTTGTTTCCGTGACCGCTTCAGGTTCCAATATTATTTTTACTTCATCGTCAAGCTCCGACAATATTGTTTGAACTAAGATCTTGTCACCTATAACCTTCTTTGAGCATGAAACATGGAAAACTGGGGTCACTTGAGAAGATGCAGGAAGCTCCAATTTGTATGCCATAGTACCAATCTTTTGTAACACCTTGTACGGACCGTAATACTTTGGTGAAAATTTATTATCCTTCTTATATTGCTTGAGGGGCATTTGTTTGTATGGTTGTAGTCATAGAAATACCCAGTCACCTACATCAAAACTTCTTTCGTTGCGATGTTGATCTGCCTACTATTTCATTCTATTCTGCGCCAAAGTGAGGTTATCCTTTAAGAGTTTGAGAACTTGTTGTTGATGCTCGATGTGATCTTCCACTGTTTGAACCTTAGAATTTTCTTTTAAAGATTATGTGATGGATGGTGGATGATATCCATAAAGTGCCATAAATCATAATAACATTTGGTATCAGAGATTTGGATTCTAGGATTTCACTGCTCCAAACAGATCATCATGGAATTTCAGCTATAATTCTTTTTCTACGAAGATTTAGGTTCTAAAACCAAATGTTATGTAACAAGATCACAAAATAGAAGAAAAGAGAGATCAATGACTTCAAAATAAGCCTCTTCAAGGGGTAAACCTCCTTTACATTACACAAATGAATAATTATTGTATGATACAAATGACAAGACCTCGTTTCTATATATAGGAGTCTAAGGGGTCATAATATAATCAGAACCGACATAACAATAATAATGTAAGGGCTCAACAATAACAATAGTGGACTTCTATGGGGAAAAATAATAACAATATGGGGACTACATGGGCACATCAATATAATAAGGGGGTTGCAATAATAACAATAAGGGGATACACTAGTAGTATAGGGACCTAACAAGGTCCATGTCCTTTCTCGGTTGCATTAAACTTCTTGTAAGGAGCCACATTTTATTTCTCACCTACATCCTAAGGCCTTGCTCACTTCTGAGGCCATTTTCCTTTATCCTTCCCATTTCCTTTCCAATCCTTCTTAGGCTCAGACTTTCACTTTGACTACTCATAACAATGCTTCAACTTCCTTATGACTTCCTCCAATGATTGAGGTTCATCATACTCAATATGATCCTTGAATACTAATGGCAGTCCACTGATGAACCTTTGAACCTTCGTCTTCTCATCCTTGAGGTAAGGCACATACCTAAACAACTCCAAAAGTGATGTCATGTACTCTTCACCTATCATGGAACCCATATTCAATTCATAGAACTCCATGGAATTTCCGTCATAATACCTCTCAAACAAGTACTTCTTCATGAGGAGTCCCTTAAACTCATGCCAACTCACCTATTCTACCTTGATGCCTCTAACATGCTTCATTATTCCCATGAGATATCTACTTTTCCTTTGAGACTAAAGATCACTATCTTGGCCTTCATATTCTCTATATAATCATACAATCCAAAAAAATTCTTCATCCCAAGAAGCCATTCTTTTGCATCTTCTAATTTCTTCATCTCTCCATCAAAACTAGGAGGCTTGGCTTTCTTGAACTCATCTGGAAAATACAGCTTCTCACTCCTCCTATAAGGATGATGGCATTGATGAAAATGATATCTCTCTGAACTAGAACTATAATAAAACCCATAACCACTACCTCTCCTATCAGGGGTATCAAACCATCTGCCACCTTTAATGTTGAGAAATGCCAACAAGAAATTCCAGTTTAATGGAAAATACAGCTTCTCACTCCTCCTATAAGGATGATGGCATTGATGAAAATGATATCTCTCTGAACTAGAACTATAATAAAACCCATAACCACTACCTCTCCTATTATGGGTATCAAACCATCTGCCACCTTTAATGTTGAGAAATGCCAACAAGAAATTCCAGTTTAATTTGTCCTTGAATTAAACTATGAATTAAAACTGAATTCTATTCTCATAGCAACTTGTAAATAGTTAATTAAGTATAAATAAATTAATTAGCTTAGGAATTTCGATTTGGAAGTCTTTCTATAGTCATTTATATGTTCTCCCTAAATTTTAGGGGTCCAAGATGATTTTATTTGAGTTGTAATTAGATAAATTAGTTTGACTGAGTTATAGACAGTTAAGATAGTTCTAACTGTTTGTGGAACTAGCATAGGTCTAGTAGTGAGTTGGTGTACTGGTGCATCCTAAGTGCTACTCCAACTAACTAAATATTCCCTCATGAGAAACGCATGCATGTTGATTTAGAGAAAGATCCAGTTGAGACTAGAGTGCAGGGGAAATGTATTATTAGTTGTAGAATGATTCGAGATGTACATATCATGCATGCCATAAGAAGAGGACCTAGATTTTGATTGTACAGTTATGGAGGAAGTATTTCCCAATTAAATATGGGCTTATCCTCAAAATAATGGCGCAAGTAAATGGGGGCTCAACAGGCAACAAAAATTAGCTAAGTGTTAGTTAGTGCGGGCTTGTGAGGAAAAGAGTTTATCATACTTGTGAGAACAAGCTTTGTATTATCACTCAGATTTCTAATTAATGCAATAGATAGTCATGGTTTTGACCATTTTCGTTTCCCAAAGACATAATTTTTTTATGTGTCTTTTATTATCTTCATCTTGTCAATTATTGTTTTCATCGATTCTTGGTTTTCGTTGTTTAGAGAGTAGAGTATATTATTGTCGTGTGTTTTAGTACATCACATGAGTTTTGAATCTACAAGAAATTCTACATGGTATCACAGTTGAAGACAATATACTAGAGGATATTTCAAAGTTTTGAGTTTCAGGTTACAGGTGAAATTCGAATTTGCAATACATACTTCATGATCAACAGATGGCGTTCTACAGTTTGTGACTCGAGTATGACTTGGAAACTAGGTCAAATTATATATCCTAGAAGGAAAGAATGGATCTTGTGTTGTTGGATAATGGCTTGAAGGAATTCATTGATCAAGACATTCCTAAGCTAGCAACATTGGATGCACAGAATCTGGCTGAATGAAAGAAGTGTGTGGCGAAGGCAAGGCGGATAATCCTTGAGGGAGTTCGAGACCACATTGTCTGGATTCTCCATAGGAAGAAAAATACGTATTATCTGTGGAAAGCATTAACGAACCTATTCCAAAATAGCACTGACCATAGAAATTTGGCACTGAAAGACAAACTTCAAAAAATCGAGATGGAGAAAGGTGAGACCATTCCAAAATACTTGACCAAGTTCACTCATTATCGTGATGAGCTTGAAGGTGTTAGAAAACCATTTCCAAGGATGATATGGTGATCCTAGCTCTCCTAGGCCTTCCTAAGAGTTGGAATATCTATCAGGACTCTATCAATGGGAGGGAGAAGATGTTAGATTGCGAACGACTATGGTCAAATTTGATGCGAGAGGAGATCAGAAGGATAACCAGAGATGGCTCCTCATCGAAGATTAAAGATTAGGAAAATTGTGCCTTAGTAGGTAAGGCAAGGAAATGGAAAGGGAAGGCGTCCCATTCAAATCAGATTCTTTCCATGGAGGTAAGAAAAAATACATGATGAAAGTTAAGTGCTTTCATTGTAACAAGATGGGACATTTCTCTACAAATTGTATGTTCAAGAAGTCCAAGAAGAAGTCCTCAGGAGGAGCGGTGGGTGAGGCTTTGGCCTCTCAATTTGAATTGGAATTTACTCTCATTACATGCATGGTGTCATCAATGATGGGTAGTGTTATCACTCAGATTTTCCCATAAGTTGTAAGAAGGGGAAAGGGGTCTGAGGTAACCACAAACCAATATTTTACATACAGAATCTAGCCAATCTGTATCCAGATAGGGCTCTCTCTTTGAGTTTTAGCTTTGTTTTATAAGGTTTTAGGCTAGTTATTAGAGCTTGGGGTTTTGTTTGAATTTTTTGATGAAGTTCAGTAGCAAAGGGGTACAACTGAATAGTTTAGTCCATTGGGCTAATGGAGTCAGGGAAAATGGCTCAACTGGATTTGGTTTCTCAATAAATAATGGTTTCATAGGGCAAGATAGCTGAATAGGAAGCAAATAGAGACTTAAAGGACGGGATGGGCTTAAAAGAGCTGAAGGGAAACTAAGAATCCTTCAACATGCTTTAAGAGAGTGGAACATGACTAACCATTAATAAAGAGAAATTATGAATTCTTTACTAAAGGATTAAAATGAATAAACTAGGAAATGGGAGAAATTAAGAATTCACTGTTTATACTAGTCTAGAAGAAAACATTGAGAACAAAACTATTGAGGACAGATTGCACTTAACCACTTTTTGAATTATTCTTTTTCGTTTTAATATTCAGATATGGAACATAGTGAATATAATAAATCAGAAAACATTAACACATGAGATATAAGATACTTATTTGTTTGATGTCCAACACATGAATCCTGTGAAAAGTCCTTCACATCAATCCTTCATTCAACCAGCCATGCAAAATTTGTCCAACAACACTTTTTATTCCAAAATAATCAGTTTTACAGTAATGTCAAAGAATCCATCCCCAATACTTCGAATGGGGTGTATTTATACAAAAAATTTACAACGGAATATCTCATAACAAAGTGAGATATAAACTAGGCTGACTAATCATATCTTTCAAGAAAATAGGGCCAAAAGACCCGTAGATGACAAATAAGGCAACCGAATGGTTTGCTATCCCTATTCTTGAGAATGTGCTGGAGTTAGGCCCTGTGATTTGGCCTCTTGCTGTCCTTAGTGTAATTATGTGTTAGCTGCTCTATTTTGATCTTCCTACTGATACACTTTACCTACATCTGATACTCTTTACCTGTTGATCTCTTTTCATCTTTACCCTTATTGACTGTAGTAAAAATCAAAATTTACTTTTTAACAAGGATAAATTACAAAATTCCAAGCATTTTGGCTGTGGTATTCTGGTTTTCTGAAGCTTTCTGAGGGTTTCATCTATTTCTGTATATCTAAAAAATGTAAGCTGAATTGGGAACAAATGCTTCAGTTCATGCTCGACATAGAATAAGTTCTCTAAGTTGTCATAGAGAACTCAGAATTTAGAGAGTGCTTTTATTCCTGATACACTTGTTGATGAACTTGCTTGATTGCTTACATATTGATTCAATTTATCCACATAATCTTTATGCCTCATTAATATGTCATTAATCACTAAAGGACTGGGTAGTCCTTTACTCTACAGAATAACAAACTTCTCCATAAAAGCATTAATCTCTGCTTGCATGTCATGACATCTTCTTTCTAAATTCCGCATCAAAGTTCTCTTGGTTAATACCCTTTTGATTTCCAAAATGGTTTCTGTTCTATCTGTGATGCCAAATTCTTCCAGTTGTTCCTTATTTCTAGTATTCAAAAAATGTATGAGCCTGTTGACTTTCTCAGGAATTTTTCTTAATTGTGCTTTTGTCCTTTGAATTTCTTCCTGGGTTGTCTTCACTAGATCAATCTGCTCAAAATTTACTTGGATGGATGGCCAAACATCATTTATGGATTGAGTGATGTTGGCCCAAAGAATTTTCTTGATTTCTACCAGAGGCTTGTCAAAAGTAAGATCCTTTTCTAATGATTTCACTTTATTTTCTAATCCTTTAATTTCTCTTGTTTTCTCTACCACATTTATCTCTGAGAGATCATAGCTTCGTTCCAACTTAGCAAACTGTTATTTTACTTGTTTTAGCTCTGAAACTTGTAATTTCTTGTCCTCCATTTACTTTATTAATTCCTCTGTGCTCAAACTGGCAGTGCTTTCTTGTGCTATTCCTACTGTTGTTGTACCTGTGACCACTTCTGCTGTGGCTGCTGGGATGTTTGGTGCTAATGCTGTCCCAAGTGTAAAAGGGACTGTTGTTGAGACTACTGGTATCACATCGGGAGGCTCAGAGGTCGACTCTCCCTGCTTGTCGTTTAATGATTTTTCTAGTGTTTGCTATGTCTCATTCAATCATTCATTAAGCTTTAGGAGTAGATCCATCATCTCTTCTTCAGATTTTTGCTTTACAATCTCATCAGTCTGTGGATGCCTTGAAGGAGGCAGCTTTAACTGCTTCCTCAAGGCAGCAATATCTTCATCTTTCTTTTTGATTAATGCTTCTACACCCTTCACATATTTGGGATCATGTCCCAATCCAATAGTGATTTCTTCTAAAGACTTTATTCTGTTATCTTTAGCCTAGGAGGAGGCTTTCTCCAAGTGTAGTTGGGTGTTTGTATTATCCAAAGAATTTTGTAGCTTATGGGCCATCATTTCCTTACCAGTCAAAGTTGAATAAATCATTTCTCCAGTTCGTTTATGCAATTTAATCTGATCCATAGGATGAATATCCTTTGCCATGACCTCCAAATTTGTTCTAAAATAATTAGCTGCTGATTTAGTTTGTTGCACTTTAGGCTTGAAGTAGCTCGTTATCATTTTGCCCTCTTTAATGTCATAGGCTGACATTAATCTTTGTTGATTTGTGGGGGCCATTTTTAAGTATTTATTGTAAATTTGAAGCCTCAATGGATCATTCCTAGCCTTTATTTCTGTGAATGTTTTCTTGATATATGAGGCATCTTTCCCTGGTGGCCTGAAAGATGATACCTCTGCAATTTGCTACCTTTCTAGATCCTATCTCTGTGAGCTAGTGGATGTTCTTCCCAATGGAAAATTTTGATGGCTAACTACCCTTTCTTCTCTCTAACTATTTATATTCTCTTCAACAAATTCCTCCTCTAAAAGGGGATTTAGTCTTTGCCTTTTTGTCCCAGGCTGCTCTGAGGGTCCACTGGCAGGGGTAGCTACTTCCCTGTCTCTCTTTTTATTCCTTTCCTCATTCAAAGGAGTCTGTAAGTTGGGAGTTTCTTCTACATTGGTTTGAATTGGAGGAGTTGGCATTTGGACCTGTTCTTTGGAAGTTGCAGGATGTTTGGACATTGTAGACTGTTCTGTAGCTTGAATACTGGTCTCTAATTCCTTGCCTTTTGATGTTCCTGTGGTTAGTGTACTAGTTTCCAGTGAAGGCTACTGAGAGGTTCCAACAATGGATGCACCAATTCCTAACCTTTGAGATAGCTCAAATGGTACCTTCCCAAAAGAATCCAGGTCAAGGGTTTTCTAAAGATCTTTCATAGCGTTTTCTATATTGACTTGTTCACTATCAGCTTCTACTAGGGTCCCCTCCCTCCATTCATCCATATTTGCAAATTGTTCAATTTTTGGGATCCTATGATGTATGTATGGTGACAGCCTATTCTTCATTCTTCTATCACAGATAAAACTAATAGGGTCATAAGGCCTCTAGCCAAAACTTTTGTGCAACTTAAGATGATTTTCTAGAATTTTTTCTGCTTCTCTCCATGCTTCTCTATCGTTTCAAATAGAAGGGCCTAATTGATTTTTAATTCTGAGTTGAACTTTCTTTTTGGCTTTATGAAAATGGACCAAGTCTATATGCAACATTTTTCTGAAGTATTCCAATGCAAACAGTCTCATTGGAACATACTTTGGTAGCTTAAAAGGGCAGAGCTCACACTCATATATCCTGATTTCTGTATGGTTATTGTATAGGTACCAATCACCTATTCTGTACTACTTGGAGAGTCAGAGGATCTTCTTTATATCACCACTGATCCTAGGAGGGGAAACTCTTGTCAATAAGGTGGTTGCTGGATGCAAAAATAGATCAATGAACTCATTGTAGGTGTAAGGGGACTCAAGGGTATCATGGAAAATGGGACTCCAAAATATGACAGACCTGGGATTTCCTTTGGTGTCAAGTTTCTTAACAAGGAAAGGAAAGTTCTCTGACTGATAATACAACATAAGATGATAGATGAAAGTGGTGTATTTGAAAACTCCTTCATTTTCCAGTCTCAGGAATTGGTCATGAATCTTATTGATAATATAGGAAGCATATTCATACTTAACAGTAGGGGGGTTTCCAAGAGTAAAAATTGACAACAACACTAGGGTTAGCTCATCAACAAACTCACTAGTGTTGAATCCCATGATTGAAGATATCATATCAACTATGAGTCTTCCTGTATCTGTGAAGAAAGTATGTAGATAAGGAGGTGAGCCCTTACGCTGATGTTTCTGCAATATGAAAGTCTGATAAATGTGAATCAGTTCTGACTGGGACAGTTGAGTAGATTTCTCAAGTAAATATCCCATGGAAATGGGGGTGAGAGCTTTACTGGAGTGGAATTGCAACATTTCAATGATGGATTGAGCAGTTATTAGGAAGAGGACTATTTGGCTTGGGGATATAACTGCTCTGCGGTTAGGGTAATAATTGGCTTGACATTGATGAATTATATCAAGGAAAACATGGACCGAGGGGAGAAAATATATGGGAAGGTTGGATTCCCACAATCCTAAAATGTCAAAGCCATTTAGGGAGTTATTTCTACTTTGGCAAAAGGCTTTAAGGTGATTCTGGTCAGTGGATAGGTCTTTTATTTGGAAGTTTTATCTGTAAGAGGTAGATAGTCTAAATCTTTATGAGGGGCATTCATTGGTGCCACATTCAAAGCTACAGGGCTTTCCATTTCTAGTTCTTGTGGATTCAGAAAAGGAATTTAAGTTTTCTCTAAAAAATGGGCAAAATAGCAGATGTGGGAACTTATATGATGAAACAAAGACTGAATTTATTCTGAATTTGGCCTTTTCCTATGGAATTTACAGTGTAAAACCAAAACTTGCAAGGTTTCGGCAGAAATTAGATAAATACCTATATTTGGGGAATGAACCGTGAACTGACAGGTACTGGCAATGGATAACAGGTTCCGGGCTGTGTCGGCTGCAAGTTGCTTAGCATGGTGGTAATTAGAAAGCTCAGACAATTGACTTGGATGTTCTTTGCATGGGAGTACGTATTGCAGAATAGAACAGTGAAAATAACGTTTTGTTTGTTTTATTTAACAAATTCAAAGTTGGTGGGGTTTTTTTTTTGTTATTCGATGTTTGACTTAAGCCATACATGACACTTTGTCAGATGCAGAGGGCAGTAAGTGGTATGGTGTCCCACAGCTTTTGGGGTCGGGTGGTATTCGGCAGGGAGATAGCGATTCCATTGATTGCGTGACGCGTGGCAGAGGTACGGGGCGGAAACCGCTTGGTGATCGTGCATTAATGTGCAGTCACCAAGGGGGGTGCAATATCAATGACAACCATTGGATGATGGAGACGGGATCGAATGGTGGACAAGGGAGTGATACAGTGGAGCTTTAACTATGGCAGTCCCAATATAATTAATATCTAATTAATCATATCGGGGTGATTGTAATAGGTTAGGGAGGTTCTTAATGAACAATGAGGGTTAACAAATTCCTTGTAATGCGGCGGGAGATCAGGGCTGTTAACTAGTTACAGGTTAACTAGTTAATCCTAGTTTAGAACATACTATGGTTATAATTAACCAATGGGGCGGGATATTTAACATTTGGGGGATTTTTATATATATTTAATAATATGGGAAAGGGTGAACCTTTTCGGGAGTTATGTAATATAAGTTAGAAATTAATATGAAACAATGTGATAAAAAGCGCTAAGTAAAACATCAGAGTGTACATTTAACTTAGGCTTAAGTGAAAAAGGGGTTTTATGTAATATTGTGTATTTTTCCTAAGTAAAATAGGATTTTACTTTAGGAAAAGACTTACGAAAATGAATGAATGATGGTTTTAAGTACTTAGGCTTTTGAAATTATTGGGCCGAGGGTCCGGTCCCTCCAAAAGTCAGAGAAATGCTCTGAGCCCCTCCAATTTAGCAA